>SJXQ01010807.1:461083-489218 GCA_006408695.1 Aepyceros melampus | reverse complement strand
CCTTGTCGGGGAGGCAGGTGGTGGTGGTGCAGCCGCAGTCATTGGTGACGGTGGAGGCCAGGTACCCCAGCGGGCAGCTCACCGTGGAGTTGACGCAGTTGCAAGCGCACTCGTACTCATCACAGCACCGGGTCTTCCGAAGGGCGGGCATCCGGTGTGGGGGGCAGGAGGGTGGGGACTCCCTCGGGCACTCTTCCTTTCTGCAGCTGAGAGGCAGCACAAAGTGGTGCCCTGGTCTTGCCACGCTGAGCCTTGCACTCAGCCCAGGCTCCTCAGCGTTCAGCTAGGATGCAAGGTCCTGGGAACTCTAGCCCCACTGAAGTCAGAAACACACGTGAGCCCCACTCAGGAGCCCTGGGACAGTCACACTACAAAGCAGTTAGTCTGCAGGACAGTAAAGGCACTAATCCAAAGGGGAAATGTGATGTTATTTTAACAGACAGGAAGAGAAGGCTGCAGGGTGTCCAGTCCATCACCCTCCCAGGCACCTCTGGAAGGGGTAGGGTTCTTTCACCTACAGATACTCAGAGAGGACAGATGCAGAATCTCTAAGACCCAGGTACCCCAGGCACACAGACACTGGTTAGCATTTTTACAAGCTGGTAGCTTATGAGATCTTATTCCCATCTCAGTATCTGGAATAATAAATACTCTGCAGTTTTAGGTCCTTCAACAATGATGAATGAAAAATGACAGCAAAGCCACAGTGTCGTTTCATCAAGGCCAAACCCTACCCCATGTCTTTGCCTGTCCCCAGCTTCTTCCAGATATAAAGTGTTCTCTCACCCTCAAGGGTTACCATCTATGAACTGAAGTGAGATTCCAAATCAACAGGACAGTAAGTAGGTATTGACTTTAGGTGGGTATACTCAGTAGCTTAACACAGAATGTGATTTCTTAACATGTCCAGGACTTTCTTTAGTCCAATCCTAGGCTTAAATTGGTAGTATTTAGAATTTAAATAGATAAACATACAGGAAGTAAAAAAACCTATAAATTTGTTTGGGAATAAGCTCCAATACTTTGGCCACCTGATGTGAAGAGCCATTGGAAAAGACCCTGATGCTGGGAAAGATTGAAGGCAGGAGGAGAAGGGGACAACAGAGGACGAGATGGTTTGATAGGATCACCAACTCAATGGACATGAATTTGAGCAAACTCTGGGAGACAGAGAAGGACAGAGGAGCCTGGCATGCTGCAGTCCATGGGGTCACAAAGAGCCAGACAGACAGCGACTGAACAACAACAAAGACCCAGTGATGAGGACAAGCCAAGGCTACATTCCTTCCCCTCCATGGTTTATGGGAGGATGGGAGTGAATAAAGAGGAGATAGGGAGGCTTCTGCATCTCAGGTCCAACTGCCTCCTAATAAACCCCAGGAGGGGGATGCCTGCAGCTGTTGCCCACGCCTGCTCCCTCGTCACAGCCTGTGGCTGGGAGGAGTCTTAGAGGATTCAGTCCAGGTAAGACCTTGACCCTTCTGTTCCAGACACGCCCCAAGCCCAGACTCAGCTCACCAGAATAAAGGACACCATCCCAGGCCAGGGGACAGTGACTGCCTGGCCCCCTCCTCATCCCCAGAGGGAGGACTCACCACAGGTGAAGTTGGGTCTGCACTCCCCAGGATTGGACAGCACCGGCTGGAGGCCGTCTTCGCAGTGAGGCACCGGGGGCACGTCGCAGCTCACCAGGTCACACACTGAGGGCCAGAAGAGGGATGCGCCCTCAGGGTCCAGCGAGGCCACTCTTGTGCTAGTGAGTGGCTCCCTACATTTACACCCATGAGACCTCCATTGTTTACACACATGATGGCAATGAGACAAAGGCAGAGCTAGAGATGGAGACAGAGGGAGAGCTGGAGATGGAGATGGAGATGAAGATGCAGGCAGAGATGGAGGTGCGGGTAGAGATGGAGGTGCAGGCAGAGATGGAGGTGCAGGCAGAGATGGAGGTGCGGGTAGAGATGGAGGTGCAGGTAGAGATGGAGGTGCGGGTAGAGATGGAGGTGCAGGCAGAGATGGAGGTGCAGGCAGAGATGGAGGTGCGGGTAGAGATGGAGGTGCGGGTAGAGATGGAGGTGCAGGCAGAGATGGAGGTGCAGGCAGAGATGGAGGTGCGGGTAGAGATGGAGGTGCGGGTAGAGATGGAGGTGCGGGTAGAGATGGAGGTGCGGGTAGAGATGGAGGTGCGGGTAGAGATGGAGGTGCGGGTAGAGATGGAGGTGCGGGTAGAGATGGAGGTGCGGGTAAGATGGAGGTGCGGGTAGAGATGGAGGTGCGGGTAGAGATGGAGGTGCGGGTAGAGATGGAGGTGCGGGTAGAGATGGAGGTGCGGGTAGAGATGGAGGTGCGGGTAGAGATGGAGGTGCGGGTAGAGATGGAGGTGCGGGTAGAGATGGAGGTGCGGGTAGAGATGGAGGTGCGGGTAGAGATGGAGGTGCGGGTAGAGATGGAGGTGCGGGTAGAGATGGAGGTGCGGGTAGAGATGGAGGTGCGGGTAGAGATGGAGGTGCGGGTAGAGATGGAGGTGCGGGTAGAGATGGAGGTGCGGGTAGAGATGGAGGTGCGGGTAGAGATGGAGGTGCGGGTAGAGATGGAGGTGCGGGTAGAGATGGAGGTGCGGGTAGAGATGGAGGTGCGGGTAGAGATGGAGGTGCGGGTAGAGATGGAGGTGCGGGTAGAGATGGAGGTGCGGGTAGAGATGGAGGTGCGGGTAGAGATGGAGGTGCGGGTAGAGATGGAGGTGCGGGTAGAGATGGAGGTGCGGGTAGAGATGGAGGTGCGGGTAGAGATGGAGGTGCGGGTAGAGATGGAGGTGCGGGTAGAGATGGAGGTGCGGGTAGAGATGGAGGTGCGGGTAGAGATGGAGGTGCGGGTAGAGATGGAGGTGCGGGTAGAGATGGAGGTGCGGGTAGAGATGGAGGTGCGGGTAGAGATGGAGGTGCGGGTAGAGATGGAGGTGCGGGTAGAGATGGAGGTGCGGGTAGAGATGGAGGTGCGGGCAGAGATGGAGGTGCAGGCAGAGATGGAGGTGCGGGTAGAGATGGAGGTGCGGGCAGAGATGGAGGTGCGGGCAGAGATGGAGGTGCGGGTAGAGATGGAGGTGCGGGTAGAGATGGAGGTACAGGCAGAGATGGAGGTGCAGGCAGAGATGGAGGTGCAGGCAGAGATGGAGGTGCAGGCAGAGATGGAGGTGCAGGCAGAGATGGAGGTGCAGAGGTAGAGATGGAGATGAAGGCAGAGAGTGGAGATGAAGGCAGAGATGGAGATGAGGCAGAGAGTGGAGATGAAGGCAGAGAGTGGAGATGAAGGCAGAGAGTGGAGATGTAAGTAGAAATGGAGGTGCAGGTAGAGAGAGAGATGAAGGTAAAGATGGAGATAGAGGGACAAGGAGGGGGCAAGGGGGAAGTGATGATAAATAAATATATACATAATAGGCAGATGATCACTAGATAACAGATAGATAGATCCAAGCTATAGGAGAAACTCATGTTAATTACTCTCATCATCTGCAGGGACTCCAGATCTAGGCCAAATCTCTTGAACCCTCTAGACCGCAGGATCACCTTCTGTAAGGTGGGAAGTCCACCACACGGGGCCGGTCTAAGGCTGACTTGAAATAATGGCGGCATAGTGCCCGGGACATTGAAGAAGCCTTGTACCATCCATAAATGAAAGCCTTGAACTAAATGACCGCCTGTTCCCTCTACTGCTAACAACCCAAGACGGTTGGGATGAGGTCCCAAAAGTTTACTAAACTGTTCTCCAGTCAGATCTCCTGATGGAGCTTCTGTTTGTCCTTGATAAATTTCATCAGCATAAAGCAAAGTCTCATGATTTCTTTTCAAGGTACTCCCGCTGCCTTGATCTATCTGCTCTCCCTCAAAGATTTTGTTGCTGCAAACTTCACAAGCCTGAGTGTTATGTCTGCCTGTACAGCTAAAAAACACCTCGGACAGGATGAGGATAGCGCACTAGAGATTTCCCGTCATATTAGCCAGAATTGCATCCGCTCTGGATTCATTTAATTACACTGTCATTCCACCCATTATTCACAATGTAGTTTGCAATCCTATAACAAAACCCTCTGACAAATAACGTGCTGAAATCAAGGTGCCCGTCCATGTGCGGCCTTCTCTACAGTTACTCTGGCATAGTCACAATTTTTAAAGGTTATAGTTATCATAAAATATGGGCTATATTCCCTGTGCTACATAACATGTCCTTGTAGCTTATCCACTGTGCACACAGTAGTTTGTATCTCTTAATCCCCCCATCTTACCCCTCCCTCTCCCACTGGTAACCACTAGCTTGCTCTCTGCATCTGTGAGCCTGTGTCTTTTTTGCTATATTCACTAGTTGGTTGCAGTTTTTAAGATGCCACATATAAGTGGTATCATACAGTATTTGTCTTTCTCTGTCTGACCCACTTCACTTAGCATCATGCCCTCCAGGTCTATCTGTGTTGCTGCAAGTGTCAAATTTTATTCTTTTCATGGCTGAGTAGTGTTCCATTGCGTGTATGTACCACATCTTTATGTACTCATCTGTTTGGGGTTGTTTTTTCTATTTTTTTGGCCACACGGCATATGGGATTTTAGTTCCCTGACCAAGGATTGAACCTGTGGCCCCTGCAGTGGAAGGAGTCTTAACCACTGGACCACCAAGGAGGTCCCTATCCACTCATCTGTTGATGGGTACTTAGCTGGCTTGCATATCTTGGCTGCTGCAAAAAAGGCCTCTGTGAACACTGCACCCTATTCTTTCTTAATGCTCTCAAACCTTACATTTGGTAAGTCACTGCAGAATCTTTCCAGGAAGCAAATTCTCTTTTCCAGAGGCTACTCTTTCCAGGTTTTAGAAAATCCACCCCGGCCCCTCCCACTGTCCCCTTCAGCACCACCACCTCGCCCTCCAGGGCTGGGCTGGGGTTGGACCTGGAGAAAGGTGCGGGGTGACACGTACCACACTCGTACTCGGGACAGCACTGCTGCGTGCTCTGCCGGAGCTGGGCCACCTCACATGGGCCGCACGCGGGCACTGGGGGACAAGAGGCCACAGAGGTCAGAGGAAGAGATAACGGTAACCCCCAGCACCCCCGCCCCCCACAGACTACACCATGGCAACCAGCTGGCCAATGGACAAATGAGTCTCCCGGCACATCCTGCCACGCCGCCCAGATGCGCCCTCGGGACAGCAGGCTGAGCGTCAAGGTGGGGACGGCAGGAGAGGCCTCCCCAGCCCTCCAAGCCAAGAGCTCTATCCACGTGCAGAAAGTGGACCCCAGCCCCAGGAGGCAAGGAGGGGGCTGACACGATGATCTGTGTATGGATCGAGCCCCCGGCTCTGGAGACGGTGGCAGGGTGAGGAGAGGTGTGGAGGGGGCCTCACCTCCGGCCGAGGGGCAAGGCTGTGTCGTGCAGTTGACCCTCCGCCCGCTGAGGCACGTGCAGATCTGGCAGGGCTGATGGTCCGGGACCCACGTTTCCAGGAGCTGAGGGAGAACGAGGTTCAGAGTGAGTCCAGGAGTTCGTGGAAGTCGGGCGTCCCCACCGCGGCTCTGTCTCCCCAGGTGGGGCCCCAGGGTTAGAGCCATGCAGATGAGCTGGGCAGACAGACAGATGCCAGGGGGTCCTGAGAAGGAGGAGCCCACGGGGCCGCCCATGTCACTTTGCACACTCGGGGGGAGGGCAAACCACAGGTGTCCGAAAACATGGAGCTTTCACTGCAGCCCTTCTGATGGAGGTGCTAAAATGAAGCAAGGCAAGAAAACAGGGACTTTGGTGTCACCCCTGTCCACGTCCCAAGCCAGAGAAGAAGCCGGGCTGAAGCCTGAGAAAGGTTCCCTTTGTTTCTGGAACAGACTTCAGACTATGCGGCAGGAAGAATGGAAGCGGGGACAGCAAAACTCAGAACCGCCACGTGGTTGGGTCTGGGAGCGACTTTGGAGACCAGGTTGCAGTTTCCAGATGAAGGGTCATCTGGGGCTAACGCAGTGACCTTAGGGCTGGAGGTACCCCCGCTGCACAAGGGCTTTGAATCAGGGGATCCCCCACATCTACGTAGGCTTCACCCCTGGGTGCTGATGCCTGGCTTCCTCCCCTGCAAGGTGAGGACCCCCTCAGCCTGCCTCCCAGGACTATGCAAGGAGTGGAGGGCTGGGAACAGCACAGACCCAGAGCCAAGGATGGCTCCCTTCAGACTCAGCCATGCAGAGAAATTCCAGTGAAATCGCTCCTGAATAAAATGCATTCTATCCAGCAGCTAAAAGGCGACTAAGAAGTTCCCAGGTCAGGAACTTATCCCATCTGCTTCCATGATCCACAATCAGTATCAGCACTGAGAGGAAGGACATGGGAGAGCTCCAGGTAGCCCCTCCCCAAGCTGCCTTCCTCCTGCGGGATTAAACCTCAGAGGCCTCCCTGGACACCGTCTGCTCACCGCACACATGTAAGAGCTCACATCTGAGGGGCCAGTGCCACGTGGCACAGTTTAGGGCTTTATGTAAACTACTCATTTAATCCTCATTTAATCCTCACCGAAGCCCCACAGCCAGGACGTCCTTATTGTCATCCCCACTCGTCCAACGAGACAGCAGAGGCACCTGCCCGGGTCACATCGTCACAGCACGGAGCTAGGACCTGGACCCAGAATCCACTTTGCAACGCTGTGCTTAGCTGCCTCCCAGTAATCTGCGTGCATGCTCAGTCGCTCAGCTGTGTCCAACTCTTTGAGACCCTTTGGACTATAGCCTGCCAGGCTCCTCTATCTATAGGATTTTTCAGGCAAGAATACTGAGGTGGGTTGTCATTTCCTTTTCCAGGGGATCTTCCTGACCCAGGGATCGAACCTGCATCTCTCACATCTCCCACACTGCAGGTGGATTCTTTACTGCTGAGACATCGGGGAAGCCCCCTTCCTAGGAACAGGTAGCATGAAGTATGTTCAAGATAATTCCCCAAAGGTTCCACACTCACTCACTGAATGTGCCTTCTAATAACCGAATCCAGTGAGGATGGCCATCGTCTACACTGACCAGTGGTGACACCAAGGCACAGACCAGGAGCTTGACCAGGTGGACTCAGCATCCTAGCCCTGGACATCTGCTCTCTCTCCAGACCACAACTGCCCAGCTCAGCCGGCCCGCTGCAGGGCTGGGGGAGTGATGAGCGCTAAACACTCTGTCCCAGCTCTCGAATGGCTGATGGTCAAGCCGAGGAAATAGGACTCGCCCATGAAAAGTTGAATAAGATCTCTCAATTGGGATGCATTCACATCACAGAATCCTACTCAGCCGTAAAAACAAACAGCGAAACACACAGCATGGATGGATCTCAAGAATATTATGCTGAGTGAAAGAGCCAGGCAAAAGGGGAGTAAATATTGCATGAGTCCGTTTATATAAAATTCCAGAAAATATAAATGAATCTACAAAGACAGAAAGGAGACCAGTCCAGTGGCTGCCTGAAGATGAGAGGTGGGGGTACAGTGTATTAAAAAGGAGGCTCAGGAAACTTTTGGAGGTGATGGGAATTTCATTAATTTGATTATGATGACGGCTTTACAGGTGCAGGCACTTGTCAAAACTCATCACACTGTGCGTTTACCTTTGGTGCTGTTTACTGTCTGGGAACTCTCAATAGAGCTCAAGAGCCCCAGGAGTGCAGAAAAAGAGTTCACTAGGATTGGGGGCTCCAGAGAAGTCTCACCTCCTGGGAGTCTGTCCACTGTGGGAGACTGTGCTGAACTTGGAGGGCAAGGTACAGCCCTCAGGTTTTCTGAGCAGGTCCTGCCTCAAAGCTCAACAGGGACCAGCCTGGTGCCGGCAAGCAGGCGCAGAAGGCAGGACGAGGACCACGAGGCAGAACAGGGTGCAGTGGCCACAGGTCCAGCTCCCTCCAGCGGCTGTGAAGACCCGGGAGGGGCAGAGGGTGCTGACCTCAGAGGCCCAGGACACAGGACACGGGAGGCTAGGCAGAGTGGAGGAGAGAGGGGGAGACTCATGTCTCCCAGGGCATCTCTCTGTCCAGGCTCTTCCTGCTCTTTAACACTGATAGTGATGCCAAGAAAACCATAAACCGAGGGATATTTAGACATTTACGAAACAAAGGTGATGAGATAAAAAAGGAAATTATATAGAGAGATAATCTTATTTGCAAAACAGAGATGCAGACACAGATGCAGAGAAGAAATGTATGGACGCCAAAGGGGAAAGGGGGTGGGATGAACTGGGAGACTGGGATTGACCTACATACACTGCTGTGTATAAAATAGATACCCAATGAGAACCTACTATATGGCACAGGGAACTCAACTCATGCTCTGTGGTGACCTAAATGGGAAGGAAATCCAAACCAGAGGGCATTTTATATGTATCTGTACTGATTCACTTTGCTGTACAGTAGAAACTGTGCTGTTGCTGCGCTTAGTTGCTCAGTCGTGTCCAACTCTTTGCGACCCCATGGACTATAGTCTGCCAGGCTCCTCTGTCCATGGGGATTCTCCAGGCAAGAATACTGGAGAGGGTTGCCATGCCCTCCTCCAAAGGATCTTCCCATCCCAGGGATTGAACCCAGGTCTTGCACAATCCAGGTGGACTCTTTACCGTTTGAGCCACCAGGGAAGCCCACAGTTGAAACTAACACACAACACTGTAAAGCAATTTTGTAGTTTAGTCGCTAAGTCGTGTCCGACTCTTTGTGACCCAGTGGACTGTAGCCCACCAGGTTCCTCTGTCCATGGGACTTCCCAGGCAAGAATACTGGAGTGGGGAGCCATTCCCTTCTCCAGGGGATCTTTCCGACTCAGGGATCGAACTCCGAGTCTCCTGCATTGGCAGACAGATTCTTTACCACTGAGCCACCAGGGAAGCCTGCAAAAGAAACAACTATACTCCAATAAAAACTAATTAAAAATAAAAGAAAGGAGATATATATTTACATATTAGGGTTTTTTCTCTCTTTTTAAAAATGAACTCCAGACATCTTAAATTTAAGAACGAGTAAGACAACTTTCCAACTCTCCTGGGCAACATCACAATAGATGACCAAAATCAGGTGTTAACCTCCTTTTCCAGGGATTTCCATTGTCCCAGGAAGCTCTTCAGGCCAGAGAATCTCTGACTCCTGAAAAAGCCCTTTTAAGCCTCCAAGGCTGAGCTTCGAAAAGGCCCTGAGGCCACACACCTGGAGGGTTATGCAGCCAACTGGCCGGCAGAGGGCACTCCTGCGTCAGGACAAGCTGACTCCTGAGACGGCAGCCCTGTCTCAGTCCCCAGGTTCCAGAGCTGGTATAGTACTGTTACCTGGACAGAACAGGTTAAGCCAGATGGCTGGCATTAAAGATTAAATAAAGAGTACAGAAGAACAGCCTGCAGAGAGTACAGCAAGGGGAAATGGAAGTCTCAGAACCCAGGGACTCAGCAAGTCATAAGCACCGTCCACCCCAGCCAGGATTTGAGGAAAGATGGAAAGGAACTGACACCAGCGATCAGGGAGGGAACCGGGCTCAGGGTGGACGGACAAGGTGATGGAGGCAGTCCTCGAGGGGCTAGAGCAGTGCTTGCCCAGCACAGCGGGGTAGGGGAACCCCAAAACTGATGGGAGGACAACCCACGCACGGGGGCTCTGGATTCCTCCAGTGTGTGTGTGTGTGTGTCTGTGCTTAGTCATGTCCAACTCTTTGCAACCCCATGGACTATAGCTCTCCAGGCTCCTCTGTCCACGAGATTCCTCCAGAGCCCACTATAAAGGCAGAGTGCATTTGTAACATAAACAAGAGCTATGGAAACTGGTAAATATTTTGCCCTTCTGACATTAGCACGAGGGATTTCTACCCTGAATTATTTCCCCAAAGAAAAGTTTTCTAGGCTTTAGTTTTCAGTTTAAAGAAAATTCATTTAATGGGAATGTTCTTCATATTAGATTTTTATTCTTTCTCTGCTATGAGAGTAATGACATTGCAGGTGGCTGGATAATTTTTTTATCCATTTAAACTATATTTTCCAAAATAACTAACACTGGCTGTGTTCCCTTCATAGTGTTTTATTAACTGATTTTATGTTGCTTGGTTTTAAAATATATTTTTAAGACCGTTTCTACACCAAAGTACCACACTGTTTGAACGCCCGCATCATATGACTTGGATACATATTCCAATGTGTTGGACTGAAAGGTCGGGAGCAGTGAAAAGGGGAAATGGTGTCAGAGAGAAGGAGTAGGGAAGGAGCTGAGGACCCTAAGATAAAATTCACAAGCCTCCTGCTTTCAGGATCCTACAGATATCTGACTCATGGAACCAGAAAGACAAACTTGACATTCCTTCCAATCACAGGATGCCAAGGAAGGGAGTAGAGACCATTTCTACCTCCCTCTGAGAATACCTGCCACCAACAGCAAAGTGAAGTCGTTCAGTCGTGTCCAACTCTTGCGACCCCATGGACTGTAGCCTACCAGGCTCTTCCATCCATGGGATTTTCCAGGCAAGAGTACTGGAGTGGGTTGCCATTTCCTTCTCTAGGGGATCTTCCTGACCCAGGAATTTAACCCAGGTCTCCCACCTTGCAGGTAGACACTTTACCATCTGAGCCACCAGGGCAATGGTACATGTCATCTGTGCCCAGTAGGAGCCTAGGACTGTGCAAGTCAGGGAGAGCAATGTAAGGTTTTGTCAACTCTTTGGGGGAATATCAGGGAAGATCCCCCAGATAAGAGAATGATAACCCACTCCAGTATTGCCTGGAGAACTCCATGGACAGAGGAACTTGGTGGCTACCATCCATGGGATCACAAAGAGTCGGACACGACTGAGCAACAAACACTTTCACTCATGGTCCAGACAGTCACTTAATTTAGCAAGTTGAAATACGGCAGTAGAGAGCGGCTGGGCTTCCCTCTTGGTTTATCGACTACACTGTGAAAACAAACATGGGTTCAACTAGATAAAACCCAACAACAAAACAGAGCCACTGGAACTATCCAAGTAATAGCCTAATGGACACACACTTACATGGACACCCGGTCAGCTCAGAGTTGGCTCACAGTTCCAGTGAGATCTGTGGCAAACTTAGGACACTAAGGGTTGACCTGGTGTAGTGAATGCTGCTGCTGCTGCAAAGTCGCTTCAGTCGTGTCCAACTCTGTGTGACCCCATAGATGGCAGCCCACCAGGCTCCCCCATCCCTGGGATTCTCTAGGCAAGAATACTGGAGTGAGTTGCCATTTCCTTCTCCAATGCATGAAAGTGAAAAGTCAAAGTGAAGTCCCTCAGTCGTGTCCAACTCTTAGCGACCCCATGGACTGCAGCCTACCAGGCTCCTCCATCCATGGGATTTTCCAGGCAAGAGTACTGGAGTGGGGTGCCATTGCCTTCTCTGGGTGTAGTGAATACGGTCTTTTTAAATCACCGCTTGCCATCTGAGCCACAGTTCCGTCATCCATTCAATGAGAGTGTAATAATTACCCTATGGAGTTTGGGGGAAGAACCAAGTGAAACAGTCCATTTCCTGGCTTACAGTGTCAGGGACAAAAGCATGTAATCGCGGATATACTATTCTCGTCATTCTCCGGCTGGTTAGCTAGCTTCACATACATTCTCCTAGTTGTGACTAAACACAGTTAAGTCATCAGACCTCATGTCCACACTTCTATGGGTTTCTCTCTAACATAGACAGGACGTGAGCTGAAAAAACACCAGCAAGAATCTTGATTTCAATTTAACTTCTTGGAAAAGAAATCATCTTTATACGTCTATTCATGTTATATACTTTGTAAACAGTTTTACTTTTTTTCATGCACCAGGTGGGATCTTAGTTCCCTGATCAGGAATCGAACCTGATGATGGAGATTTTAGGCCTTGAGTGTGGCCCACAGTGATAGAATACATCATCCTTCTCCAGAAGCCAAACAAGCTCCCCTCTAGCATGCTCTGTGGTATCGCTGCCAGAATGAAGGGCAGGACCATACACATGCCCACAGACACACACTGCCCCAGGGACTATAATATACACATGGGCAACTCTGGAGAGAAGTGACTGCCATCCGAGGCCAAGGTGTTGGTAAATAAATCGCCTTTCAAAACAATGACTCCTAAAGGGGTAAGGGAATTAATGACTTGATGACAAAATGACTTCCAAGCAACTCAGCTTAAAGGAGACCTAGCTGAAGGGTAACTTCATATATCAGAAAGAGCAAGCTCTAGGGAGTCAGGCAGAGCTTCAGATACTGACTCCAGCTCCCAACCCATCACCTACAAACTGCATTCGTGAGCAGGGGACCAAGTTCACTAAACTTTCATTTTCTCAAAGAGGTTTCGTGAGTATTTATAAGATGATGTAAGATAGTGAAGTGTGCTCTGTGGGACCCTAGTCCAAGGGGATGCTGTGCGCACACACACACACACACACACACTCTAGTCCAAGGAGATATTATATACACACACTCTAGTCCAAGGAAATATTATACACACACACTACCCTAGTCCAAGGGTATGCTACATACACACACACACTCCACCACACACATTGGATTAGCCAGAAAGTTCATTAGGCTTTTTTTATTACACCTTATGGAAGAACAGGAACCAACTTTTTGGCTAACTCAGTACAATTCCATGGTCTAATAAGTCTGAGAAGCAAAACCTGGCAATGGACATCAGCACATCAAAAGCTCTAAAGAATCCAGCAATAAAGAAACTGTCTAACTTGCTTAGCTAGTGCATTTTCATCCCTTCTTATTGACAGTAACTGTCAATACTCTGCCTGCAAAACACATCTTGGAATGTTCAAACATAAATACAGAGTGCTTAGTACAATGCAAGGCACATAATATATCTTAAAATTGTGAAAAGTGAAAAAGTTTTAAGTCACTCAGTCATGTCCAACTCTTTGTGACCCCATGGACTGTAGCCCACCAGGCTCTTCTGGCCATGGAATTCTCCAGGCAAGAATACTGGAGTGGATAGCCATTCCCTTCTCCGGGGAATCTTACTAACCCAGGAATCGAACCTGGGTGTCCTGCATTGGAGGCAGATTCTTTACTCTCTGAGCCATCAGGGAACCCCCTAATAATAGTAGACATCACTATATAAAGTATTCTTTTCCCATCTCATTCTTTTCCCAGCATTCTACTTATGTGAATATAATCATAAAAAATAGTGCTAATAGGAACTTCCCTGGTGGTCCAATGGTAAAGACTTTGCTTTCCAATTCAAGGAGTGCAGGTCTGACTCCTGGTCAAGAAACTAAGACCCCCACATGTCTTGTGGCCAAAAAAACAGAAACAGTAATGCAACAAATTCAATAAAGACATAAATAAACACTCTGGTGTTTAATCTTAATCACACAGCTAACCCACAATAGACTGGAATTTGAACCAAGGTGCGTCAGACTCCGAGTCTTTATGCCATGCTGCTTTCCCATCCCTCAGGGATGCCTGGAATAGCCGAGCCCTGCTGCCAAGGTTGGAAGGGGCCAATCACGGGTCAATGCTTCCACACTGAGCCAGTGAGAAGCAGCTCCCTTGCGGAGGGGTGGCTCCTACCTGGTGCCGGATGCCATCGTCACCGACGCACTGGGTGCAGGCCTCCTCGGGGACACAGCTGCCTTCCAGCATCACTTGGTGTGGAGGGCAGAAGCAGCCTTCCAAGGGATGGTCCCCGCAGGAGCTCGAGTTGCCCTCACACTGCCGGGAGCAGCCACTCTCACAGTGGTTGTAGACCAGGGAGGGCGGGCAGGACACAGCTGCAGACAAAGAAGGGGATGATTCTCAGGGCCCACAGCAACCAGAGGGAAGCAGGTACCGCTGATTCAAGGCGGCTGGATCATCCGACAAGTTTGCTGGGTTGGGAACTAGCCAGTTTCCACCAATTTTCACTCTCCATCTTCCATAGAAAAAAGACTTTCAACCTGGGCACATGACCACCCAGAATAAGGACTACATTTCCCAGCATCCTTTGCAACTAAGTGTAGTCACGTGACTACATTCTGACCAATGAACTGTTAGAGCAAGTGTGGACTCTTGTGCGGCTTCTAGGAATCTTTTTTTGAAAGACAGCTGTGCCTCTGGCCCTTCTCCTTCCTTCCCTTCATCCTGCTGCTTGGTACCTGGGTGTGATGGCCAGAGCCCCATCTTAAAGCACGAGAAAAGAAGCGAACCCACGCGAGAACGGAGCAGAGAACTAGAACCCACGTTGAGATCTAGAAAGAGCTGAAGCCGCCGGCCTCTGGTCTGCTGTATGACAAGAATTTTACTTCTTCCTCTCTTGCAGCCAAATTTAACCCCACCTGATGATGTGAACTCGTGATCCTTAGGAAATTCTGTAGTTTTTTTTTGACTACGGGTATATTTAACGCTTTTAAAATTCTCTTCAACTAAAAGAAAAAAAAAAAAAAAAGGAACCCACAGCTACGGAGGGATGTCCTGGGAGAGAAGCGACAAAGTGACCCGCTTCTCCCACTCTGGTCCTACCCAACCCCTTCCTCACACTTTCACACTGCCAGCGCATGTGGTGAAGATTCCAAGGTTTAGACCACCAAAGACTTTCCCCATACATGCCAAGTTGTTTCAGTCGTGTCCTACTCTTTGCCACCCATGGACTGTAGCCTGCCAGGCTCCTCTAGAGAAGGGAATTCTCCAGGTAAGAATACTGGAGTGGGTTGCCATGCTCTCCTCCAGGGGATCTTCCCCACCCAGGGATCCAACCCGCATCTCTTGCCTCTCCTGCATTGGCAGGCAGGCTCTTTACCACTAGCGCCACTTGGGAAGCCCGAATGCACAACAAATTGCCAGGAGGTACAATAGTTAACAAATAAAGAAAGTGCAATCAGTAACTCAGAAACTAACATTTTTCCCTTGATTGGCAGGCAGGTTGAAAGGAGGCAGTATCAGCCAGAGGGACTCATAAAACCAGAGCCCCAACACACCTAGGGGTTTGATAGGGGCAATGTAAAGGAACAAAGTAGGTGATGAAATAGTTCATCTCACTAGAGGACTGTAAGTGGGGAAAATATCAGAGACCCCTGTATGTTAATGATGACTCAGAAAACAGGTTTGCTTAACCACAAAACCATGCAGGCTTGCTTGGCAACAAAACCAGGAGACATGTCCTCAAATAATAAAACAGTGGTGGCATGAGCCCCACATCCTGCCCAGTGAGCTCAGTGAGTTTATGATCCCTCGGACATGCTCTCTGCACACATAAAAACAATTTGTGGACCCGGCTTGACCAGGTAGGGACAAGAAAACCCTGCTCAACCTGGAGGAGAAGCTGATGATAGAAGCATGAAGCTACTCAAGAAGACGGGGAAGGCCTTCCCCTCGCCTCCCCTCTCTCCTTTGATTATAAAACTGGAGCCCAGTAAGTTGTTGGAGGTGGAGCACCCCCTTGCCCACTTGCTTGTAAAACCTCACATGTGTCCTGTTCTAATAAACCACTTCTTATCTATCACTTTGCCTCTCGGTGAATTCCTTCTGTGCTGAGGCATAGAGGACTTGGTGTAGGAGCTCTTCGGCACTACACCCACCCGCCCTCCTCCAACAATGACACCAAACCATGTCAAGTTATCTAGTCCAACTATCATTTCAAGATGCAGAAGCTGAGGTCCAGAAAGACTAAGGAAATAGCTGATCACCCAGATGAGCTGTGGCTAGGATGCCCAAGTCCTCCAGCCCCAGTTAAAGCTGAGACAGCATAATAATCATAAACTCGGAGACTCCGAGATGCTTGCACACATGCATTTCCCTCAAAAAAAAAATAAATAAATAAACATGTGCCAAGTCCAGGTAAGGAAGCTGACTGTGGGAAGGTGTCTACACTAGCAATCCCATGGTGTAATGAAGAAGCTTCTTAGTATTCGAATGGTAAAATTCCACTCACACTTCTACATCCTGCTGAGGCGTGGCTTGCTCTGGGAGCCTTTGCTAAAGCCTGGTGCAAGTCCAAGTTCAAGGTGACTGCTTATTCTGTACTTTGCTGGGGCCTAGATGTATCTTATTGTTTTTCAGTCGCTAAGTTGTGTCTGATTCTTTGTGATCCCATGGACTGCAGCATACAGGCTTCCCTGTCCTTCACTCTCTCCCGGAGTTTGCTGAAACTCATGCCCATTGAGTCGGTGATGCCATCCAATGTGTCTAATACATTAAAGTCACATGTGCCCAAACTGCAGAAATACTGATAGAAAGAACCATGTTTTCATTTACCTAGAAACTCATTACATAGAAATCCTAAGTTCAAATTACCTGTATGTCTACCATCTTACTTGACCCTGAATGGAATCCTAGGGAACAAGAAAGGCAGAGATTTTGATCTCCATGGCCCAGATTTTTAAAAATATGAAATTTCAGAGAGGTTGAGCAGGCTTCCCATTCGTCATTCTTCACAGCATTTGGGGGAGCCTATGGGGACTCACCACAGAAATCGGGGGTCCTCCAGTTGACACACACCCCCTTGGTCTGGCAGAGGTGGGCATAAGAGGCAATGGCTTCACACACTTGCTCCTGGTGGCAACTGTCCTGCTGGCACACGGCGTGAAACGTGGCCGGAGCAAGGACCTTGTGGCACCGGCAAATAGCTCAGAGAGGAGGGCCTGGCAGCGGGAGCCCTGGGAAGCGGGGCACGGCTCCTCGGGGCCCAGCGGGCACGTGTGCCCCGGCTGCTGCACTGTCCACTCCCGGACCAGCGTCTTCCAGTCCGCAGTGACCGTGCCATCCTTCAGCATGAAGTCATTGGCCCCGTTCTCATCACAGAACCCTAGAGAGACCAGGAGAGACATGGTTGAGAGCCCAAAGCCTCCTGATGCTGGAGGCTTGGTCATTCTCCACCCCTGCCAGCATCTGAGCCCACTACTGGACCCAGAAATGGCAGTAGCCAGGGGCCCTGAGATTAGAGCAAGGAGGGTGTACATCCCAGGGAAGAAGCAGACAGCAGTCTTACCACAGAGACCGTACGTCTTTGAGACAGAGGTCTTGGGGCTCAGCTGCAGCTGGAACTCGTTGTTTTGTGGGGTGAAGGAGAGGATGTGGCCCAGAAGGTTGAATCTGACCTCGAACATGATGGTACCATAGACTTTGACCTCCATGTCCCCAGCCAGGTAAGGGACAGAGACCAGTCTCCCATTCACCATCACCTATCCAAAGGAGAAAAGTCCCATCAGTAGTCATGGCAATGAGGAATCCTAGGATTTCACTCATAGTCTCTTTCCACAGTTCATGACAGTCCCTACACATTCATCCCACTCAACTCCACTGTTATTCACAAACTTGGGCACTGGCCGGCAGCTCTTCTCAGATAAAGGGGCTCTACAGAGCTTTGCAGGAGAGTGGACTCTTACAAAGCTGAACAGCCAGCCAGGCATCTGGAACCCAAAAGCTCAGGGGTTAAATGAAACCTTGAGTCCATCTGCACTCAACAGGGAAGACTGACTCCTCAAGACAGGCTGGGGAAGTTGCCATTTTGCCAACTCATTGGCGCCCTGTCTCCAGGAGCATCTAATAGGAACACTTTAATCTTTATTTTTATTTTGGTCACCAGATCTACAGAGGCCCCACAATATATCACATCAAACCTGTTAAAATACACTCACACCCATGATGACTATAATTTTTGCTGTAAAAAATTTGGAAGGCTTTTTATCCTTTTGAATTTTAAACATTTGGCTATGAGCTACTAATATATGATGAGCTGTGATTATTTTTTTCAGCAGTCACTGTGCGTGTTCAAGAAGTCTTGCAAGAGAAGGTCTAACTCTTTTAAGTTGCTTTCATGTAATGAAATATTTATGATTTCCAAAAGAACGGGTAAAGGAGTTGCATGATACAACCTCTTATAAACATGTAATCAAACATTTATTTTGATCAGTTTTGCAGTTTTCTTTCTGAGTTTTGGGGCCACACATTTTGCTTGGGCCCTAAATATTTTCAAAGGTTTTCATCTAGGCCCTAAATATTTTCCTTCAGAAGGCTGACAGGCCCTAGCCTAGGTACAGGGCACAAAATGCCTGCTAGACAAACAGCCTAGTGTCAACCCCAATCTTCTACTAGTGCAAAAAACTGGCATCCTATTGACAATGTAATGCTACTGAAATCAGACCCTCTCTGGGACTTCCTTGGTGGTCCAGTGGCTAAGACTCCACGCTCCCAATGCAGGGGACCTAGGTTCGATCCCTGGTCAGGGAACTAAAATCCCACGTGCCACAACTAAGAGTTTGGTGAAGTCAGAGAAAGAAATATTTCTTAAAAAAAAAAAAGAAAGAAAGAAAGAAAATGGACCCTTTCTTCCAAATCTGGGCCCAGAACAACAAGAAATCACACCAGAAGGGAGATGCAATAAGCCCCTTCTACAAAGATGGAGCCCTGCTAATCAGGCAGAAGGTCAAGTCTCCACACAGGAGCACCAGCTAAAACCAACTGACACTGGGTCCATGTGGATTCTCCAAGGGCCCTGCCACAGGACCACGGAAAGCACCTCTTACCTCCATGTTGCTGTGGAGCTCAATCGAGAGGCCGTTCTGCTTCACCTCCACAGATTTCATGCA
The DNA here is from genome assembly GCA_006408695.1 of Aepyceros melampus. Taxonomy (NCBI): domain Eukaryota; kingdom Metazoa; phylum Chordata; class Mammalia; order Artiodactyla; family Bovidae; genus Aepyceros; species Aepyceros melampus. Next base: position 470,689 of record SJXQ01010807.1, on the reverse strand, counting down.
GGCCTGCCTCGCCCCAGCGCTGCAGAATCCATTATGAAGAATCACCTCCAAGTCCTGCTCCTTGTTGTGAAAAGAACGTATGAGCAGTTGCCAGTCAGCTTGAAATTCTGTCCATCAAAGGTCACGATGTGCCGAGTGGAGCTGCCTGTGCACACACCTGGGCAAGAAAGCAAAGGTTGGGTATGACCTGAGCGGACTCCCACCCATGCAAAGAAGCAGCCACATGCAGATATCTGGAGCTGAGAGTTAAGTGGGCTTTTTGAAGCCACAGAGGCAAATTTCTTCCTTGTTACAGACTAGGAAACTGATTCTGAGAGGTAGAGCACCTTAGGTAACACTTGGCCACTAAATATGTTCCTAGGGAAGATTTAGAAGGATGAGGATTCCATTGAAATGTAGCAAACTGTAGAAGCATACTTCCAAAAAATGTAAATGTGCAAAGTTAATGCTCTCCTCTACAAGGATGTCTTGGCCCAGGAAACAAACTGAGGTTCCAGGGGTGTTAGGACACGTTGAAACCACAACAAGCTAAGCAAACCATGAGCTCATGACCTCACTGGAAAGGAAGCTCCCCTAAAGGCACACGTGTCTTTTCAGCTACCAAGTGACTAATGGTACACATGGTCACGTTGACATGATCCCTTAAGAGACCCTGAAAGAGAAATAATCCTGAAGCCAAAACAAATGGTGGGGTCTCAACACGATCTCGTCTGCCACTTGTTCATCCACACCATCAGCAAACTCTCAGGGTTTCTATTAAAACACCACTTGGGAAGACTAATCATCTTACAACTATGTCAGATGATTCCATAAAAATCCCCCCAATGGACCACAGTCCATGAATAAAGGAAATCAGTCCTGAATATTCATTGGAAGGACTGATGCTGAAGCTGAAGCTCCAATACTTTGGTCACCTGATTCCAAGAACTGACTCACTGGAAAAGACCCCAATCCTGGGAAAGATTGAAGGCAGGAGGAGAAGGGGACAGCTGGTTGGATGGCCTCACCAGCTCGATGGACGTGAGTCTGAGCAAGTTCTAGGAGTTGGTGATGGACAGGGAAGCCTGGCACGCTGCAGTCCATGGGTTGCAAAGGTCAGACATGACTGAGCGACTTAACTGAACTGATGGACCAGAGTCATACATGATCTGAAGACTAATCAGTAAAGTTGGAAATGAGCCTCCCAGACAAACCATGACCACGTCTATGGTGGTGAAGAGATGGAAACCAAGAACTGAGAGGCAGATCCAGGGGGCCAGCAAGGACTCACTAACACCACCCTTGCTCTCACCAGGCCCAGGAGACCTCCACAGTAAGAGTGACCCATATACCAAGGCAGCACAGACCCTGGCAAATGATACACCATCGGTCAGGGCTGATTAGCTCCCAGATGCTCTTCTACTCAAAGTTCCCCACGTCCTGGGCAGCCGGTCACGTCCAAGCGACAGTCCTGAATGCTACCAGCCCACTGACATCCACGCTGTAGTGTTCCCAGACACCCCAGCTGGGGTACCATAAAGTCTTCTTTTAAAAGAAAATATCTATCTGGTCTTAGTTGCCACATGTAGAATCTTTCAGTTGCAGCATGTGGGATCTAGTTCCCCAATCAGGGATCGAACCCAGGGCCCCTGCATTGGGAATGTGGAGCCTAAGCCACTGGACCACCAGGGAAGTCCCTGTGGCCAAGTCTTAAGCAGTCCAGTCCCAGTCCATCCTAAAGGAGATCAGTCCTGGAAGGAATGATGCTGAGGCTGAAACTCCAATACTTTGGCCACCTCATGCGAAGAGTTGACTCATTGGAAAAGACCCTGATGCTGGGAGGGATTGGGGGCAGGAGGTGAGGGGGATGACAGAGGATGAGATGGCTGGATGGCATCACCGACTCGATGGGCGTGAGTCTGAGTGAACTCCGGGAGTTGATGATGGACAGGGAGACCTGGCGTGCTGTGATTCATGGGGTCGCAAAAAGTCGGACACGACTGAGCGACTGAACTGAACTGAACTGAGGATGGCGGAGAGGAAAATTCAAGACGGAACACAAACAGGTACAAAATCAAATGAATGGTAATGAATGATGTGAGCACACAGCAGGGAAGGGGGAAACTAACCTCAGTAATTTGGTGAAAAAATTTACTCTGTACCCAAAGTGAAAGTTGCTCAGTCATGTCTGACTCTTTGCGACCCCATGGACTATGGAATTCTCCAGGCCAGAATACTGGGTTGAGTAGCCTTTCCCTTCTCTAGAGGATCTTCCCAACCCAGAGATCGAACCCAGGTCTCCTGTACTGCAGGCAGATTCTTTATCAGCTGAGCTACCCGGGAAGCCCTGCACAAATGTATACTCTAGTTAGTATATTCAGTTTTCATAAAGATATTGGTTAGCAATTGTGTTTTTGTGGGGTTTTTTTTGGCTGCATGGCATGTGGGATTTTGATCCCCAACCAGGAATCAAACCCACACCCCCTGCATTGGAAGCATGGCATCCTATCCACTGGACCACCAGGGAACTTCCTTGGTAGCAAATCTAAAACTACTTTGTGTGTATTTTGTATATGGTCTACAAAGGAATGAAGGCCCAGGGTTGCTCTAAAAGTGCTCAAACGTCTATATGGTAAGGAGGACACCTAAAGAGAGACAAAGAGAGAGCCTGTGTAAGGGGTTGAATGCAAAAACAAATAAATGAAAATAACAAAACAAAGCGAACCAGAAGGATGGCAGGATAAAACAGTGGGCAGGCAAAGAATATAGAATACACAACTGATATCAAAGGAAAACTCGGGAGAGCTGGCAAGAAAAAGCAGCTGCCTTAAACACCTGTCAGGCCAGAACACAGGGCCCTCCCACGGAAGTACCAGTTGGGTAAGAAATTGAGAATCCACTTCCAGCCCCACTCTCCCCAGGCTCAAAACTGGAGGGAGGCTACCCACAACCCCTCCCCAGAGGTAGGCAGTCCACACTGGGATTGGGGAGGCTTTTCAGCTCTAATTCAAGTTCAAAGTCTGATTTATCACCAGGAGCAGGCATCTAACCAGTATTCTTGCCTGGAGAATCCCATGGACAGAGAAGCCTGGAGGGCTACGGTCCATGGGATTGCAAAGAGTCGGACACCACTGAGCGACTGAGCAAGAGGCTGAGTACGACCTCAGAAAATCAATTCTTCCCTCTGGCTATGTGTTATCTGAGGATGTGCCCTCCAAAAGGCACCGGAAGGAGATAGGGAGCCCTGGAATGGGATGGAAATATGTCCCAAGGACAAGAGAGTGAGGGAAGATAGGTGGTAGGGGCAAGAGATGGCCTTCTGGTCTACCTCTTGGCACAGACAAGCAAAAAGCACCACCGCCTGAACACTGCCCAGGCTGAGGAAGCAAAGGACTCACAGGGACAGGCCCAGCGGCAGCCACAGGCTTCCTCCATCTTGAGCGGGGTCTGGCCGTCGGGGCATGATGGCTGTGGCCCCTGATTACAGTTGACCCGGTGACTCTTCAGCAAGGTCTGGCCATCTGGCAGGCAAGTCACCGTGTGACACTGATCCAGCAAGGTCCAGACGTCCCCAGGCTGCAGAGAAAGAACCACGCTCAGGCAGGGACTGGAGTGAGGCACTTCAACACCCACGAGGCAACTAAACCCTCCCACCCTCAGGAGACACAGAAAATATGACTTGGGCCTGAATGGCAAGGAGACAGGAGACAGAACATGAGACTTAGGGGTGAATCCACTCCCACCCTCAACCAAAATTTTTTAACTTTTTAAAATTTATTTAGGCTTTTATTGTTATTTATTTCATGCTAGGTCTCTGCTGCTGCGTGGGCTTTCTCTAATTGTGGCGAGCAGGGGCCACTGTCTAGTTGCGGTGCCTGGGTCTCATTGCGGTGACTTCTCCTGTTGTGGAGCACAGGCTCTAGGGAGCGCGGGCTTCAATAGTTGCAGCTCCCGGCCTCCAGAGCACAGGCTCAATAGTTATGGCCCACGGGCTTGGTTGCCCCGCAGCATATGGGATCTGCCTGGATCAGGGATCAAACCTGTGTCTCCTGCCTTAGCAAGCAGATTTTTTACCATTGAGCCCCCAAGGAAGCTTCCAATTTAAACAAACAAACAAACAAAAAAACTATTGGACCCAAACCAAAGGAGGAAACATTAACCAGGGGGTCGAGGACCCCAAAATACATTCCTGATCTTTCCTTCAAAGCCAACAGAAAGGAACTTACCCTCCTCTCATTCCCATCCTCATCCACGCAAACACTGACGAACCCTGAAACAGACACAAGTCAGACCTCTGTCCCCACCCACCACCCAGAAATTCTGAGCCATTCACTCAGCTACCTGGCTAGTCCCTGAAGCTGGATTAACTCTGAAAACAACGTGAGTGAAATGAGCAGTGAGGATTCATGTACGAGAGATTAGAAGGCAGTCATCCTGTGGTTCTTCAGGCAAACATTGTGGAGTGCTTTTTTTTTTTTTGGCTTTGCCTTATGGCTTGCAGGATCTTACTTCCCTGACCAGGGAGCGGGTCCATGCTCCCAGCAGCGGAGCGTACAGTCCTAACCACTGGATCACCAGAGAACTCCATAAGCTTTGTGGTTATTAATCATTATAGTGATACAACAGTAATAACATGGCAACAACTACAATCAATATCTTCTTGTCCTCTTTTCTATGTATTGATATTAATAGATCAGTGCCTAGTAAGAAGAAGGAAATGAGACAAGATCCTGAAACCTTAAAAGAGATCTTCAAAATTCCTATCAAGAGGGCTGTCATCTAGCAAGATAGGACAATAACTCCTAGTAGGTTTGGACTCACACCTAATTGTATTAGGAAAATACAAAAAAAACAAGTTTAAAAAATATCATGTATGCAGAAAAAAAGGAGATCAATCCAGTCAATCCTAAAGAAAATCAACCTGAATATTCATTGGAAGGACTGATGTTGAAGCTGAAGCTCCAATACTTTGACCACATGATGCAAAGAGCTGACTCGTTGGAAAAGACCCTGATGCTGGGAAAGATTGAAGCAGGAGGAAAAGGAGATGACAGAGGATGAGACGATTGGATGGCATCACGATTCAACGGACGTGAACTTGAGCAAACTCCCAGAGATAGTGAAGGACAGGGAAGTCTGACGTGCTGCAGTCCATGGGGTCACAGAGAGTCAGACACAACTTGGCAACTGAACAGCAATGGTAAAACAAAAAGCTTCTAACCCTAAATCAATTTAAACTATGGTACTTTGATGTTAGAGTCTCTGTTAACCGTATTTCTTTTTTTAATCTTTTTGTTTTCTTTTTTATTGAAGTATAGTTGATAGACAATACTGTGTCAATTTCAAGTATACCACAAAGGGATTGCTATTTTTTTTAGATTACATTCCATTATAGATTATTATAAGATCTTGAATGTACATCTCCATGCTATCCAGTAAATCTGTGTTGCTTTTCTAAAGCCTTTTACACCCATGCTGAGGATGAGTGCAGGGCCTGGAGAAGAGGTCCGTGACTTCTGGATATTAGGGTTCCCTCCCTCTGCCTCCCATTTATTTGTCCAGAAGCCTCATCCATAGTGAGCAAGGACAGTAAGGAGGGAAGGAAGTATACACATAGAGAACTTTCTGGCAGCCCCTTGGAGGTTTGTCTTACAATCTCCCACAAGCAGAAATTTATAGATGGCCTATAAAGCAGTCTTAATTCAAGGCCAAATCTCGCATATGGGAACCTTCTAGTGTCGAGATGGGTTTCACTGCTTTTGCTTCTATTTTGAGGGGATAAGAGAGACATCACAAGACTCACCAGAGCATAGCCTCTGGAAGAAGGAGTTGCCAAGGGAGACCATGCTGGGGAGGTCTTCGATCCGCTGGAGCTCTGCCACGTTGGAGCTGGCCCCCAGGCCCGCCAAGACCCTCAGCTGGGCTGCATCATACTGGTCCCCAATCCCGATGGGGAACACGGCCACTCCTGCGGTTACAGAGGAACAAGAAAGGGTCTGTGCCCAGCTTTGGTCGAGTGGGTTCAGAGTGGTCTGGCCTGAAGCTTCACCCAGTCACTTGTAGAGCCTCAATATTTTTAAGCAATTATCCTCCAACTAAAAAATTTTTTTTAAACTAAAAAAAAAACAGAGGAGCTGTTCTCCAGGGAGCATAAGAAGATGATACATCATTCCATTCACCCGGCACTCCACGCCCCCTCCCCCAGGACAACACTGCCTGCCCCGGTCACAGCACGAGCTCTCACGAGACACGCAGGCTGGGCACGCCTGCAACCATCACCTTCCTAAAGCAGCACTCTTGGTCTCCTGTCAATCCAGCACCCCCAAGCCCCTAGGCTGGTGCCAGACAGGGGCCACGAATACAGGAAGATCCCTGATGGTTCTCTAGGCCCCAACACAAATCACTCAAGCCTCAGACACATGGGAGTGGAGAGAGGCCCAAGAGGTCATGGTTGCAGGGGTACAGAGGGCAAGTCAGGAGAAACTGAAGGTGACGGTCGGAGGCATGCAGATGATGGATGCATGCAGGAATGCTAAGTCACTCAGTCGTGTCCCACTCCTTGCAACTCTATAGACTGTAGACTGCCAGGCTCCTCTGTTCAGGGGATTCTCTAGGCAAGAATACTGGAGAGGGTTGCCAGGAATACACATTTAACACTGCTTCACTTCCAAATAACACAGGCACTGGGCAATTTCCCACTGTTTGAAACCAGGCCACACGTGGGCATTAAGCATTCCAAATCAGCCAGGACATTGGAAAGTAACCACCACCCACTCTGTGCCCTTGAGCAGGTTGGGGGTGGGGGCAGGGGTGGCCTCAGGACTGAACCCTGGACACTCACGGTTGGATCTGGCAGCAGCGGCGGCCGCCTCCACTGAGTCCGTGGAGGGGCCTGTGACCAGGATCACCACCACCTTGGAGGCACCGGGCCTGGCACCGTGGACTTGGGACGTGATATAGCGCACCGCAAAGGACAACGCCTCCCCTGGGAACAGACAGCGGGCCGCACAATCAGTCCTGACTCAGGAATGGGGGTCCTGAGGCCAGCTGAGCATCCCATCTCCCGATGGAGCCTTGGATCGCTGAGACGGAGTGACTCGGAGACTCGGAGAGGCTCACATATGCGTGAGAGGAGGAAGAATGTCTCGGCCCTCAGTTTACAGGAGGGGAAACTAAGGCCAAGAAACGAGGCGGCCAGCCGGGGTCACTTGTGCCAGGAGCAGGGACTGCACGCGGCCCCCGTCCCCCAGCCCGCACCCACATTACCGACTTGGCTGGGGCCTCCCTCGCGCTGCATGGGGTCCACAAGGCTCAGCAGGTGGGCTTTGTCCACGTGCATGTTCCAGGACACGTCGACGTTGGTGATGCTTCCGTACTGCAGGACCGACACCTGGGTGAGCTGAGGGCCTGGCGGGAGATGGGGTACAGGAGTCACGCTCTGGATCAGCGAGTGGAGAGCCCCCGAAACACCCCGCTTCAGGCGCCTTACTCACCTAGGTTGGCTTTTGAGATGAAAGCCTTGGCGAAACTCTTCATTTCGTCAAAGTAAGAGGCTGGAGAGGTGGAGGAGCCGTCCAGGAGGAGGACTACATCCAGGGGCTGGCTGCAGTCTGCAGAGAGACAGGAGGGAGTGGCCAACGGCAGCAGGGAACAGGCCCCAGGCCCTGCAGCAGACTATGTGCCAGGAGCAGGGACTGCACGCGGCCCCCGCCCCCCAGCCTGCACCCACATTACCGACTTGGCTGGGGCCTCCCTCGCGCTGCATGGGGTCCACAAGGCTCAGCAGGTGGGCTTTGTCCACGTGCATGTTCCAGGACACGTCGACGTTGGTGATGCTTCCGTACTGCAGGACCGACACCTGGGTGAGCTGAGGGCCTGGCGGGAGATGGGGTACAGGAGTCACGCTCTGGATCAGCGAGTGGAGAGCCCCCGAAACACCCCGCTTCAGGCGCCTTACTCACCTAGGTTGGCTTTTGAGATGAAAGCCTTGGCGAAACTCTTCATTTCGTCAAAGTAAGAGGCTGGAGAGGTGGAGGAGCCGTCCAGGAGGAGGACTACATCCAGGGGCTGGCTGCAGTCTGCAGAGAGACAGGAGGGAGTGGCCAACGGCAGCAGGGAACAGGCCCCAGGCCCTGCAGCAGACTACTGGACGGTGTGTGCAGGGCGCTGGACTGGGAGGCGCCACATAAGGGAGGCATGTCCCCCAGTCCTGCACGGGTGTGGCAGCTGGTACCAGGTGGCAGGCAAGGGGGCTGTGAGACCCCGGGTGTGGAGATGTTGGGGGGATGCCAACACCGCCCAAAGGCAGTTTAAACACCACAGGCGGCAGCAAGAAGCAGAGGCATCCTGTCCCTCCATTTCAGGGGCTGCAGCTCTTCTGGAATAGAATGATAGACTGGAGCAGAAAACAGGCGGATGGCAAAGGAAACAGCAGCGCATCCCTGGAAGGTGGACTGGTATGTCCGCGGGTCTCAGGAGGCACGTGAGGGCTAGAAGGTGATTCTATTGCAGAGGCCTAAAGCTCATGTTGATGGTTGGGACTGGGGTCACGATCACCGTGAGGAAACAAACTCTGCCTCAAATGCCATTCTGAGATTGGATGAAGCCATTACTGAGAGATCACAAGAGTTTAGATAAATCAATCGGTGGCCCAAATAAAAACCAAGAAACAAAGGCATAGACAACAAGCGTGAGGATCGAGAGACAGTGAAAGAAGGCTAGTGATTCTGGAATGGTTCCAAACACTCCAAATAAAGATACTCTAGAACTAGGGATTGGGCTTCCCCAGGGCCTCCGTGGTAAAGAGTCCATCTGTGAATGCAGGAGACATGGATTCAGTCCCTTGTCTGGGAAGATCCCACGTGCTGTGGAGCAACTAAGCCCATGCATCACAACTGTTCAGCCTGCACTCTAGAGCTGGGGAACCACAACTACTGAAGTCCAAGCGCCCTAGAGCCCGTGTTCCACAACAAGAGAAAGCGCCACAATGAGAAGCCCTTGCACTACAACACAGAGTAGCCCCTGCTCAGCACAACTAGAGAAAAGCCTGAGCGCAGCAACAAAGACCCAGCACAGCCAGAATAAGTAAGTAAAGAAGAACTAGCAACTGATTCGTCATTAGTATTAGTTAAGAAGGTAGTAATAATAGCAGGGGTGATAAACCATTTCTGAGTGCTTGCTGTGTGTTGGTACCATTCTAAGCATTTTACAAGTAAGCACCATTATTATCCACACCCTACAGACGGATGCCTGCTGGGTCACTCAGCTGTGTCTGACTCTTTGCAGCCCTGTGACTGTATCCTGCCAGGCATGTCTGCTCAAGGGATTCTCCAGGCAAGATACTGGAGCGGGTGGCCATGCCCCTCCTCTAGGGGATCTCCCCAACCCAGTGACGGAAACCTGGGCTTGCAGAATCTTTACCGTTTGAGCCACTGCGGAAGCCCATAAGAAAAGATCCTTCCCTCCTCAAAAGACCACAGATGCCTCTCCTTGAAGGCAGGATGTGACAGAAAACACTGAGCAGGGAGACAGACTGGAGCCTGAGAACGGCATCCCCACTAAGGCAGCCCCTAGCCCCCCCAAGTCGTCGCTCCGATGCCAAGCGCCCACACACCTGGGGCAGGGGCG
>SJXQ01010807.1:389761-460706 GCA_006408695.1 Aepyceros melampus | reverse complement strand
TGGATGTCTCCGGGCATCCGCCGGATCTGGTCCGAGGCCGGGCTGCCCGTCACCATGTAGACCAGGTTGGGCGCCTGCTCCCGGTCCCCCTGGCTGGCGGAGAAGCTGTGCTCCGACAGGTACTGCAGGGCCAGCCCCGTGTTCGTCTGGTTGCCACCCCGGTAGCGGACTTCATGGAGTCGCTGCAGGACCACCTCCTTGGACTGTGGCTCCCTGAACGAGTGCTCCACGGTCACCATGTACGAGTACTGCAGCACCGTGACATGGATGCCGTCCCGGCCCACGTCCATGCGTCGGATCACCTCCTCCACGAACTCTGCGCTCCTGTTGAGTTGGCCTCGCCCACCTCGTCCGAGCCTTCCAGGAGGAATGCCACATCCAGGACCGCAGAGCTCCTCTTGGGTCCCGGCGGCGAAGGACCCAGGAGCTGTGGTGCCACAGTGACCCGTGCGGCGACAGGACGTCGCGTCAGGGTCGGGGCAGGCACCTCGGGGGCGAGGTCGCAGAGGTAGCCGACAATCTCGTCCATCCGCTGCTCCAGCTCGTGCACGCCGCTTAGCACAAAGGCTTTGTTCTCGGACGCCTGCTTCTCAATGAGGCGGATCTGCTTGAGGCTGGCATGGGGCCCGATGCCCACAGGGACCACGGAGACCTTCTTCTTCTTCAGGCCCTGGACGTAGCGGACCAAGTTCCGGGCCAGCCTGGGGGGCTCCTGGCTGGCCGTAAGCAGCAGGGCCACGCGAGAGGCCTCGGGCCGGTCAATCCTGCTGAAGATCTGGAAGAGCGTGTACTTCAAGACCTCGCTGGTGGAAGCCACCTCGCTGCCCGCGTACTTCACCTGCCCGGCAATGCGCCGCAGCTCGGACGGCCGCTTCCGGTCTTGCAGAGCAAGGTAGGCATGGGAGCCATCGTGGTACTCCACCACGGCCACACGGATGCGTTTCTGGGAAATGTGCAGACGCTCCATCATGCCCACCACGAACGCCTTCAGCACCTCGAAGTCGGCCTCGGAGAGCTTGGAGGAGCCGTCCAGCAAGAAGACCAGGTCCAGGAGTCTGCTGCAGAAGAAGTCGTGCAGGGGCGGCTCCGGGGTGTCCTCCACGTACGGGGTTGTGGGGCTGACCGGGCCTTCGGTGGGAGGCACGGGCAGGCCTCCTGGCTCCCTGCAGGCTTCACAAGTGAGGCTGACACCGTCACAGTGACTGCAGGAAGGGAGAGACCAAAATGGTTCAGAAAGAAGCTCTGGAAACTTCCCAGCCCACTGGATCTGAGCCCCCAAGGACTACTGCCCACTGGAAAGAGACACCATGCTTAATGTATGTCCCCAAGCAGCCCCCTACACACATACACACCACATACATACATACATATACATGAATAAATATACACATACACATATACACATACATACATATGCATGAATAAATATACACATACATGTATACACACACATACATACACACATACATACATACATATACATGAATAAATATACACATACACGTATACACATACACACATGCACATACATACATACATACATATACATGAATAAATATACACATACATGTATACACATACACACATACACACATACATACATATACATGAATAAATATACACATACACGTATACATACATATACATGAATAAATATACACATACACGTATACACATACATACACACACACACGCACATACATATACACATACACACTTCCCTTGAGTTGTGAGTCCCTTGAAATCCAAAGCTTCTACCCAACCTAGGACCCAAAAATGAATATTTCTTCTTTCTCGGCAGTCCACACAGCCATTCAAAGTTGATTGATTTTCAACCTGTGCCTCTAGCAACATAAATATTTAATTATAATCCAAGCCTTCTCCCAAATATCTCCAAAGACAAACACTGCTCTGTAATGTTGATGCTGACCAGGACCTATAAATGCTCTGCTGAAGATATATGGTTTTCAGTATTTATTAAACAGAGTCTAAGCTGCGTAATTCCGCAGCATGTTTAACATGTTGGGTTTTAAGGAAGAGAGGAAAACTGGAGTAAAATCATTTTGGAGAGGTGAATAAAGATTTGAAATCCCAGCTTTATCTGGCAGAACAAAGTACTGGAGGTGGTATTCTCAGGTCTCCAAGATGCTAGATGGGGAACAACAGTAACTCATTCATTCTTTCCCACAGTGGACAGACGGTTTATTCCCACAGTGGACAGACGTTTTATGCCCATCACATGCCAGGGTCAGGCTATGCCTCACGCTCAGCCCCAAGCCAGCACACAACTTTTCACCCCACCAGGCCAAGTTTCCAGTCCCCTGGTCACTTCTCTCCCTTTCACCAGGGTCCTGGAAAGTGGCAGGGTCTGCCAGACCATAGGAGAAGCTGCCTGCGGTAGAGACCCATTCAGGCTGGAATCTTGTCCTGCAGGCGCTCTCAGCCATGTGGCCACTTGCTCTCACCCCACCAGGCCAAGTTTCCAGTCCCCTGGTCACTTCTCTCCCTTTCACCAGGGTCCTGGAAAGTGGCAGGGTCTGCCAAACCATAGGAGAAGCTGCCTGCGGTAGAGACCCATTCAGGCTGGAATCTTGTCCTGTAGGCGCTCTCAGCCATGTGGCCACTTGCTCTCAGCATCTCAATAGAGTAGGGAGACAGTAGTGCCCTGAGCCCTGGAGTATTCCTGTGGAGTGCCTCCCAGCAGTGTCCCCAGCCTGCTCCAGAACCACTCTCCACACGGGTCTGCAGCCGCAGCGTGTACCCAGGTGACTGCCCTCCCTGTGCGCCTGCGGCTCCTCGGCACAGCCAGGGGGCAGGCAAGGTCTTAACGGAAAGTCGACTCCTACTTCCTCTTACTCCATGTGATTTAGGGCCTCCATCCTTGGTTGATAAAGCATGAGTGACACACTCTCGAGTTTTCTGTGTTTGCTAGAAAATTCACCAGGGCAGAAAGCACTCGGGATCTGGCCCTGCCAGCTGTGGCAACGGCCTCTTTCTTCCTCAGTGAGTTTAAGTTCTCGAGTTCAGGATCCCATAAGGAGTGGTGCTGAGCATATCAACGTTGGAACACAAATTCTTGACTTAGGAGCAGGGCTTCAGGAAGCTCAGAGCTCAACCCCCCAATTCCTCCTCACCTCCCCAGGGCCAGCTGCCAGAGGCAATCGGGTAATGGGGCAGCAGGGGGCCCCTACAATCGGCAGGGGGCAGGGACCCGTGCCTCCCTCCAGTTACGAGAGCCTCATCCTGGCCACCCTGGCGGTGGCCCGTGCTATACGAGCCCCACTTCAGGGTCAGGGGCTCCACCTCACTTTTCTCCCACCTGCATCCCAACATCCAGCAAACAGGAAACCTGCTTTCCACAGATGCCTGTCCCCAGGCTAGATACCACCTCCAGGGACAACAAGAGGCCAGGCCCCTTCTGCAGCAACAAGGGAACGAGAGCCTCATCCTGGCCACCCTGGCGGTGGCCCGTGCTATACGAGCCCCACTTCAGGGTCAGGGGCTCCACCTCACTTTTCTCCCACCTGCATCCCAACATCCAGCAAACAGGAAACCTGCTTTCCACAGATGCCTGTCCCCAGGCGAGATGCCACCTCCAGGGACAAGAAGAGGCCAGGCCCCTTCTGCAGCAACAAGGGATAAAAACCTAAATCTCCTAAGAAGTGTTTCCTGGGGGAAAAATCTAGTCTGTCCTCAAAGACAGAGAGGCAAACTGAACAAGAACAAGACATCCTTCCCCAAACCGACACTTCCGAGCAGGCCCCCAGGTTTGACAGTAAGACCAATCGTTCAGACAACCAGGGGCAGGGTAGGGGGTGCTGTGTTACCAGATCTGGCAATGCTCAGGGTCCCCAGGGTTCAGGGTCACTTTCTTCCCGGAGGCTAAGCGCCGGCCCTCCACCCGGCACACAGGACAGTCCTCGGGGTTGACGCAGGTCTGCAAAAGCTCGTCCAGGATTTTCCCTGCATGACAAGCCTCTCGTTAGGAGCCAAAGTTCCCGCCTTGCCTGCAAGGAAGACTCTCCTGGCATCAAAGGGCCTGTCCCAGCTCTGCCTGCATCCCCTGAGGGCCACCACATTACTTAGGGAGCATCCTTTCACCTACAAAATTGGGAGAGGGGGTTCCTTCTCCCACCTTGCCTCCTCCAAATCCCGGGACAAAGCAGGTCTTATCACCAGGGGTCTTTTTGTTCCTCCACCAAAGAAGATATCTGATAACTCTCAACCTGTGCTACCCACTGCTATAGCCACTAACCACCAGCGGCTGGTTACATTTGGATGTAAATTAAGTAACATCAATAAAACTGAACATTCAATTCTTTAGACACAATGAGCCACGTCTGAGTCGAACTCTCCAGGCATTGCAGAAAGTTCTATCAGAAAGTGCTGCTCCAGATGATAAACCTATCAACTGACCCCAGAGGCATCACACGGGAGCTCAGCTTGGCAAAAATCTCAGCTGGCCTGGCTCTGGTGGAAGGACGTAGAAACAGGCCATAGGGTAATGGGGCTGGGGACAGAAGGGCCCTTGGGCGAGGCTGATATGAAGCAGGACGGGGCGGCATTTTCCTGAGGACCAGCCCCACCCTCCACTCCATCCACACAGGGAGCCAGGGCCTCACCGGGCGGGCAGTGTGCGTGGCAGCCCTCCACGCACTGCACGGGGCAGGCCAGGGGCTCCGGGTGCTGGCACGTGACTGGACAGGCGGCAGCACAGCTGTTGTAGCGCCACTCACATTGGTACCCACTCTCCTTCAGGTTCCGCTCCTCACAATTCTGGGCTGTGCAGACCCCCAAACAGGCAGGACGGTTATTTAGGCCCCAGGCAACCCCATGCAGCCCCGGACACATGGCGGGAGACCCGTGGGGGTGACAGCCCCGGGGGAGGAGACGATGGTGTTGGGGAAATACACAGTCACCCACGTCCAATGTATCTGGGCTTTGAGAGCCCCCCAACCAGGAACCCAGTGGTTCTGAATCTGTTTTCCTTATAAAAATGTTCAGTCACTCAACACAGGAAGGAAGAGGTGACATAAGTATCTGAGCTGCTCGATCATAATGGTGTGAAGTGTGCTTAGTGGCTCAGCCGTGTCCAACTCTGCAACCCCAGGGACTGTAGCCTGCCAGCCTTCTTTGTCCATGGCATTCTCCAGGCAAGAAGAGTGGAGTGGGTTGTCATTCCCTTCTCCAGGGGAGCATCCCAATCCAGGGATTAAATCCGGGTATCCTGCACTGCAGGAGGATTCTTTACCGTCAGAGCCACCAGGGAAGTGCTTGTGATGGTAAATGTGATTGCATCTAATTACAGGCACACTGACCTCTTTCTTCTCTTCATCACCACTCCCTCCTCTCCTTCTCCCAGAATTTCTCTAGAAGAGGCTCTCCCTGTTGCTGTAGTCAATCCTGACCCTCCTCACACACACCTGTGTCCTGACCCCTCCACCTCGGCCTTCACCCCTATGTGGGTCTTTCTCCCACCAAGGTGTCCACCCCCAGGGTCTCAAGGTCTAGCTGTGTGAGGGGGAGGGGGCATGGCCAGGATCGCGAGGGACCGAGGGACTCACGGCACAGTGTGGCTGTCCTCCAAGTCACCACCTCGCCGTGCTGGGCACACTCGTGGGCATAGGCGGCAATGGTGTCACAGAAGCAGGCGCAGTCCCCAATGGACTCGCAGGAGCAGCTGTCGTAGATGCAAGCATCCAGGTAGGGCTCGGGGTTCACCTGCAAGGGAGGTGCGGGCGGCCGTGACCCAGGGCTGCGCTCGGGGACTCTGGCCCTCGGCCAAGCCGGAATGTGCCATTGATCAGAGCAGGGACAGCGGCTCCAGGGCAGAAGGAGAGATGTGAGGCCAGGGTCCCCGGGAGGAGGTGGGTAACAAAGGCAGAAATCCTATGTTCTCTTCTGGATTCCAGAAAAGAGGGGAAAAGGCGGGCTTGCCAGCCTCTCGTAGATGAGATGTGCCTGAGAATTTTTCAGAAGAACATTCCTTCCAATCCATCTGTTCCAGGCACCTGCTAAGCCACCATCCATCCCCATATCCATCCCCATAACCCACTCCCACCCTCATGGGACTCTGAGTGCTTTACATAAACACAACACAGACACGCACAGACACACACACACTCTTTCCTGCCCTCCACTCAGCAGAGAGACCAAGAAAACCAAAAAGCCATCAGGACCACCCACACTGCCCTGCTAAGATGTTATAGGCTGATGTGCTGGACCTCGGCTGGCCCAGTGCTCGTAGACTCCGACCCCAAACCTACCCTAGTGGAAGCCCACCTGCCGTCTACATTCAAGCCCAGTAACCACCTCCCGCCTTCATCTGCCCCACGCACCAGCCTTGCTCAGGGGAGTTGCAGTTGGCATGAACCGGACATTAAGCAGCTCACTGTGCCCAGCAGCCTTGGTTTCTTTGACCCCCTCACTGCTTCCCCACTTCCTGCTCGGATGCCCGGGCTCTCCACCAAACCAGGGGATCCTACCTATCCTTCTGGCCCTGAGCAACTAGAAATCACTGGCTGGACAGGAAGGGATGAAACACAGGCGTTCAGCCACTCCCACGAGGGAGACACGACGAGGCAGCAGGTCTCTGCACCTGGCTGTGACTGCCCCCACATGTGTACATACACACACAAATACGCACGTACCCACAGATACACACGTGCACATATATACATTCACACAGAGACAGAAAATTACACTGAACCTTTTTCGGAGAAATTCCTCATCACCACGTGAGATAAAGACATCAAAAGAAGCCATAAAATGCAGGCTCAAAATCTGGCTTTAAGGGGACTTCCCTGGTGGTCCAGTAGTTGGGATTCTGCACGCCCAATGCAGAGGCTCGGGGTTCACCTGCAAGGGAGGTGCGGGCGGCCGTGACCCAGGGCTGCGCTCTGGGACTCTGGCCCTCGGCCAAGCCGGAATGTGCCATTGATCAGAGCAGGGACAGCGGCTCCAGGGCAGAAGGAGAGATGTGAGGCCACAGTCCCCGGGAGGGGGTGGGTAACAAAGGCAGAAATCCTATGTTCTCTTCTGGATTCCAGAAAAGAGGGGAAAAGGCGGGCTTGCCAGCCTCTCATAGATGAGATGTGCCTGAGAATTTTTCAGAAGAACATTCCTTCCAATCCATCTGTTCCAGGCACCTGCTAAGCCACCATCCATCCCCATATCCATCTCCATAACCCACTCCCACCCTCATGGGACTCTGGGTGCTTTACATAAACACAACACACACACACACACACACACACACACACACACACACATACACACACACTCTTTCCTGGCCTCCACTCAGCAGAGAGACCAAGAAAACCGAAAAGCCATCAGGACCACCCACACTGCCCCGCTAAGATGTTATAGGCTGACGTGCTGGACCTCAGCTGGCCCAGTGCTCGTAGACTCCGACCCCAAACCTACCCTAGTGGAAGCCCACCTGCCGTCTACATTCAAGCCCAGTAACCACCTCCCACCTTCATCTGTCCCACGCACCAGCCTTGCTCAGGGGAGTTGCAGTTGGCATGAACCGGACATTAAGCAGCTCACTGTGCCCAGCAGCCTTGGTTTCTTTGACCCTCTCACTGCTTCCCCACTTCCTGCTCGGGTGCCCGGGCTCTCCACCAAACCAGGGGATCCTACCTATCCTTCTGGGTCCTGAGCGACTAGAAATCACTGGCTGGACAGGAAGGGATGAAACACAGGTGTTCAGCCACTCCCACGAGGGAGACACGACGAGGCAGCAGGTCTCTGCACCTGGCTGTGACTGCCCCCACATGTGTACATACACACACAAATACGCACGTACCCACAGATACACACGTGCACATATATACATTCACACAGAGACAGAAAATTACACTGAACCTTTTTCGGAGAAATTCCTCATCACCACGTGAGATAAAGACATCAAAAGAAGCCATAAAATGCAGGCTCAAAATCTGGCTTTAAGGGGACTTCCCTGGTGGTCCAGTAGTTGGGATTCTGCACGCCCAATGCAGGGGGCACAGGTTCGATCCCTGGTCAGGGAACTAAGATCCCACATGCCACGCAGAGCAGCCAAAAAAGAAGTTTTTTTAATCTGACTGTAAGACCAGAAGAGTTTCTGTAAGACAAGACCTGTAAGCCCAGGGCAGGGGTGGGACGCCTGGGACCAGAGACACAGCAGGGGCAGGAGAAGGGAACCCACCATTCTGAGGTTAGAGATAAGGTAACCTGTATTAAGGGGACTTCCCTGGTGGTCCAGTAGTTGGGATTCTGCACGCCCAATGCAGTGGGCACAGGTTCGATCCCTGGTCAGGGAACTAAGATCCCACATGCCACGCAGAGCAGCCAAAAAAAAAGTTTTTTTAATCTGACTATAAGACCAGAAGAGTTTCTGTAAGACAAGACCTGGAAGCCCAGGGCAGGGGTGGGACGCCTGGGGCCAGAGACACAGCAGGGGCAGGAGAAAGGAACCCACCATTCTGAGGTTAGAGATAAGGTAACCTGTGGGGGACAAGCCCCAAGACTGAGGCCAGAAGAGCAGCTCAGGCAGGATGCACAGAGAGCCAACCATTGCACAGAAGAAAAAGGCTTTGCCAAGCACTGCTTTCCTGATAAGCCGTCGATTATTCTTTCTGTTTCTCAGACTGAAGCCACGAGAGGTGAGCAACTACAGATCACTTCTAAAGCTCCTGGAAGCATCCACGGTTAGAAGTGCCTGCCCCCCAGCTCCCCCGCTGCCCTCACCAGCCTGTTGCACTCCCGGAAAACATCACTGGTGAGGACCCTGCAGGAGGAATCCACCATGGTCTGCTTCATGGCGTTGTTGTGGCAGGTGGCAGGGGCCGAGTCCAGCGGCACCTGGGGAACCAAGAGAAAGAACACAGATGGACCCAGAACAGCCAACCCGGAAGCACCCAAGAGGCCCTCTCCCCAAGCCCCACCCCCTGCAGGCCACACCACCCACTTCGCACAGCAGTGGGGACCCCAACCTACTTTCTGGGTGTCAGCGCACTGCGGGCTCACTTTCCAGGAATTCCCAAAGTCCACGGGGTCTTCCTCCACTTGGAGGCTGCTGCTGGTGAGGTCATTGTTCTGGATGCCATCAAAATTCCCACACAGGCCGCACACCCGCTCCTGGGGGACAAGTGGGGGGAGCCTGAGCTTTGCAAACCTCGGAGCAAACTGGCTAAGTCAGGAGGAGGAGGGTTCCGAGCAGCACGGGAGGCAGACTCCCTGAGGAAGAGGAGGAGGAAAGGGGGTGGGGGGCAGCCCAGAGGGAGACCAGGGCGGTCAGCAAAGCCTCAACCCTGCCAGGGCCCCTTCCCTGCTTCTGCACTGACCCCCATGCTGTAGCTGTTCAGTCACTCAGTTGTGTCCGACTCCCTGTGACCCCACGGACTGACCTCCCTGTCCTTCACCATCTCCCTGAATTTGCTCAAACTCATGTCCATTGAGTCAGTGATACCATCCAACCATCTCATCCTGTCTCCCCCTTCTCAGTATGAGCATAAAAGGTCAGTTTTCATCCCAATTCCAAAGAAAGGCAATGCCAAAGAATGATCCAACTACCGCACAATTGCACTCATCTCACATGCTAGTAAAGTAATGCTCAAAATTCTCCAAGCCAGATTTCAACAATATGTGAACCGTGAACTCCCTGATGTTCAAGCTGGTTTTAGAAAAGGCAGAGGAACCAGAGATCAAATTGCCAACATCCGCTGGATCATGGAAAAAGCAAGAGAGTTCCAGAAAAACATCTACTTCTGCTTTATTGACTATGCCAAAGCCTTTGACTGTGTGGATCACAGTAAGTATAAACCATCAGCTGCCGCAATAAAGGTCTGAGCAGAAGAGGAGCTGGTTCAGCATTACATCAATGAGAGTGTGAGAGGTCTGAGGAAGGAGCCCTCTAGTCCCAATTAACTGTGGACAACTGCCTTCCTGGACAACTGCAGCCTATTCAGAGCAGCCTGGCCAGGATTCTCTGAGTGTTAGTCACTCAGTTGTGTCCAACTCTTTGCGACCCCATGGGCTATAGCCCACCAGGTTCCTCTGTCCATGGAATTATCCGGGCAAGAATACTGGAGTGGGTTGCCATTTCCTTCTCCAGTGGATCTTCCTGACCCAGGGATCTAACCCAGTTCTCCTGCATTGCAGGCAGATTCTTTACCATCTGAGCCACCAGGGAAGGCCAAGATTCTGCTGTATACTAAATGCTACCAGAGCTGACATAATATCTTACTTCTCTCCATGTTCACCTATCAGGGGGTGCAGTATACAACAAATCCTGACCAACTAATAAATGAATAGATGGAAACCATCACATAAGAACCACTGGACAAAGACTTCTCCAGCAGTCCAGTGATTAAGACTCTGCCTTTCAATGCAGGGGGTGCAGGTTCGATCCCTGGTCAGGGAATTAAGATTTCATAAGCCGCAAGGTGTGGCCAAAAAAAAATTTCTTTAATCAGCCTGGAAAAGAAAAGGTGATGCTTTTAGAACCTTTTTGAAGTCCTGCCTTGAGACAAAGAGCAGTGACTTATTTTGTTTTGCTAGGAAACGTGTAAGAAAAATGTTCTCACAGGTGGGCAAAAGGACAGATTTTTACGTGGCCTAACGGCCCCCATGTATGGCCCTGCCTGGTCCCTGTCCTTACTGACCATCAATCACCTCAAGCCCCTCCTCTCTAGCCACCCTGGTCTGCTTGTTCAATACAAACATCTCCGGGACTTAGCACCTGCTGTGCCATCTGCCTAAACTCAGGATATTTACCATCTGACTAAAGTCAAGATATTTACATGACTCCCTTCCCTCTTCCCCAAAGACTCTTCTCACACTTTCTGAGACAAGTGTCATCAGACCAACCAATCTAAAATACTTAGTGGCCCACTGGTTTAGAATCAGCCTTGCAGTGCAGAGGATGTGGGTTTGATCCCTGGTCAGGGAGCTAACATCCCCCATGCGTGGAGCAACTAAACCCAAGCACCACTAGAGAGCCCCTGCTCTGCAATGGAAGAACTAAGAGGCAACACAGCCAAATAAATAAATAATAATAATAAAAACATATAACAGGGACTTCCCTGGTGGTCCAGTGGCTAAGACTCCATGCTCCCAATGCAGGGAGCACGGGTTTGATCCTTGGTCAGGGAATTAGATTTCACATGCTGCAACTAAGACTCGGAGCAGCCAAATAAATAAATATATATATATTTTTTAATATATATATATAATCTTTAAAAAATAAAACACATAATATCCCCACTAGAACATGACCTCCATCAGGCTTCCCCGATGGCTCAGAGAGTAAGGAATCTGCCTGCAGTGCAGGAGATGAGGGTTCGATCCCTGGGTCGGGAAGATCCCCTGGAGGCGGGCATGACAACTCACTTTAGTACTCTTGCCTGGAGAATCCCATGGACAGAGCAGCCTGGTGGGCTGCAGTCCATGAGGTCACAAAGAGTCAGACACAACTGAGCGATTAAGCAAGCAGGTAGGGTTGTGGTAGGCAAAACACCACCAGGCCTTGAAGATGTCCACGTCCTAATCCCCAGAACCAGGAATATGTCACCGTACACGGCTAAGGGAACTTTGCAGGTGTGTTAGGCCAAGGATCTTGAGACAGGAAGACTGCCCTGGGTCATCTGGGTGAGCTCAGGGTGATCACTCGGCCCCATACGGGGTGCAGGAGAAGTCAGAATGAGAAAGGCGGTGAGACAGAGGGCAACGGAGAGCAGAAGATGCTATGCTGCTGGCTTTGAAGGTGGAGGATGGGCCGCAGCCAGGGATGCAGGCAGTCTCCTGAAGCTAGGAAAGGCAAGGACAGAGTCTCCCCTCACTGTATCAATAGTAAGTTATTTACCCCCGTACCCAGAGTGCCTAGAACAGTGCTTGACACATAACAGGAGTTTAGTAAGCATTTGTTGAATAATGGAATGAGTGTGTTGCTGATGCTCTCCAGAAATGGCATGGGGTTGCGAGGAGCAGCCTCACTCAGGTACGAGCTGAGAATGAGCCATCAGAATGCTGGGAAAGTGGGTCCTGCCACCAGGGCAGACAGAGCATTCATCACACACATGTGTGGAGGAAACGAAGTCCCAGTAAACCGTCGAGACCTGGACAGACATCACGAGCTTTCCCCCAAGCAGGTGATGAGCCGGCTCACCACAGCCCTCGGCAGGTGCTGACCTGGGCTCCGTGGGAGGTGCACCCAGAATGTTCTGCAGTGTTACAGCCACATTGTGTGTGATGAGATGCTCTCCAGAAATGGCATGGGGTCGCGAGGAGCAGTCTCACTCAGGTACGAGCTGAGAATGAGCCATCAGAATGCTGGGAAAGTGGGTCCTGCCACCAGGGCAGACAGAGCATTCATCACACACATGTGTGGAGGAAACGAAGTCCCAGCAAACCGCGAGACCTGGACAGACATCACGAGCTTTCCCCCAAGCAGGTGATGAGCCGGCTCACCACAGCCCTCGGCAGGTGCTGACCTGGGCTCCGTGGGAGGTGCACCCAGAATGTTCTGCAGTGTTACAGCCACATTGTGTGTGATGGGTTTTGCTCCTTAGGTTAGGAAACCTTAAAAATACCTATTGCCAGTCAAGGGACTGTTTGCAGGGTCCAGAACCCTCCATCCTGCCCACAGGCAACTGTCTCGGGAAACAGTGAACCCTAATCCTTGAGTCTTATCTGTGTCGGGAGGAGGCTGAACCAGGTGACCACCCACCTTCCCCCTGAGACTGTGGGTGGGGGGATCCCAGATGCTGCTCACGGAGCTGAAGATGCAAGCAGACAGAAGAGGGAGGGAGTGGAGAAAGGCCACCCACCTGGTACGTCCGCTTCAGGAACACAGAGACAGCCAGGTGCCCGTCCCAGACCACAGAGAGGGCCTTGCCCAGCAGCACAGTGATGTACCGGCCAGACTCCACCACCTCGAAGTGCGTCTCATCCTTCATGGGCTTCTTCACATTCACCTGAGTGAGAGACCAGGACAGTGAGGGACAGTATACATGTGTGTATACATCTGTGTGTATATAATGTATGCTCGTGTATGTGTATGCTGCTGCTCCTGCTGCTGCTAAGTCGCTTCAGTCACGTCTGACTCTCTGCAGCCCCGTGGACGGCAGCCCACCAGGCTCCTCTGTCCTTGGGATTCTCCAGGCAAGAACACTGGAATGGGTTGCCATTGCCTTCTCCAATATATGTGTATATACCTGTATGTGTATATATATAATGTATGTTTGTATATGTGTATATATATTTGTGTGAATAGTGCATGTATATATGTGTGTATTCATTTATATATATAACATAAATGTGAGACTTAATATAGTTGTATGTATAACATATTTGCACGTATAATGTATGTGTATGTATGTGTGCAGACATTTGTATATATTATATATATATATGTGGGTACATATGTATACATGATAGACTTCCCTGGTGGCTCAGAGGTTAAAGCGTCTGCCTCCAATGTGGGAGACCCGGGTTCGATCCCTGGGTCGGGAAGATCCCCTGGAGAAGGAAATGGCAACCCACTCCAGTATTCTTGCTTGGAGAATCTCATGGACTGAGGAGCCTGGTGGGCTGCAGTCCATGGGGTCACAAAGAGTCGGACACGACTGAGTGACTTTACTTACTTATGTATACATGTGTATGTAAATGTATGTGTATGTATGTGTGCAGACATTTGTATATATTATATATATATATGTGGGTACATATGTATACATGTGTATGTATGTGTGTATACTTTTGTGCACATTATGTGTGTGTGGGATACAGTATGCATGTGTATGTACATTTGAATGTATATGTGTATACATTTGAATATATATGTACATGTGTATATATTTATGTATGTGTTGCATACAGTTGTGTGTATAATACATATAACTGAGTGTACAGTATATGTGTATACATGCTTGTAAATGTGTGTATACATTTGTATATATAATACATACAGCTATGGGTATATAATATGTATGTATATGTGTGTATGTGTGATTATAATATATATTTGTATAATACATGTGTTTACATGTGTATATGTGTATATAATACATATAACTGTGGGTACATAATACATATGTGTGTGTGTGTGGAATATGTGTGTGTGTGTGTGTACATGTGTGTATATATATAATTCATAGCTATGGTACATAATATATATGTATCTGTGTGTACACAAGTGTGTGTGTTTGTATGTGTATAATGCATGTTTATATATACATATGTCTACGTGTATATTGTAATAACATGACTATGGGCATATGACATGTGTGTGTGTACACATGTATTCCCATATGAAAGTCCTCCCGCCCTCCACTACCCCCCAAGTCAGCCCTGGCTCTTCCTACACTGGTGCAAATACAGTTACACACCCTCCTCCACACGTGTCTGCACTTCCTTTACTAAAATCCATCACCATCTGCACCTGCCCCCCTCGCGGGACGTGGTGAGGTCTCTCCACCAGCAGCATCGTGCTCCACCTGCACACGTCCTGAACGAACGCTGGGCGCTGCTCCCCATTAGCTGACGGGGGGACTAAGGGTGGAGGACCAGCCCACACTCACCTCCCCGTCAAACAGCTCGATCTCTCCTCCTTCCACCAGGATGGTGATGCGCTTCCTGCACTTCAGGGAGGGGACGCTGCACCCCTCATTCCCCACCAGGACCCGGAAGGTCCCAGGGTTACTACCGCAGTGGTCCTGGGGAAAGGGCTGGGTGTCAGGAGAGAAACACGATCCTTCCACCCCTCCCTAGACCAGCAGACCAGTGGCCGGTGCTCCCAGGCCTTTGAAGGGAGTGTTACAGGAGGTTGCCATGACCGCATGTACGTGTGTGTGTGAGCCAGATGACACTCACAGGTGTGCCATCCTCAGCCATCACCCATGAGCAAGTGCCTACAGTCAGGCAGGGAGAAGGGCTGAGGGGCAAGAGGGAGGAAGAAGGGAGACAGCAGGAGTGTGGACACCTCAGCCTGCTGATCCCCCACCCCCAGAGCCTGCTGGGCCAGCCTCAGCAGGGACCCACACGATCAGGCACGCGACACTTGGCAGATCCAAGCTCCAGCGGAATCCCCTGGGGGGCTGGCCAGGACTGTAACCAAAGACCGCCAGACCCAGCAACACCAGCTGGGCTGCCACCTCTAGAAGGGAACAGAGGCTGAGTGGGCACTGGTCCTCGCTGGGGTCTGCACAGAAAAGAAGCAGAAGGGGACACGCTTCTGGCAAACACCTCTCATTGTGGCTGTCGCTGCAGTGTGATGGGGAAAACCACTCAACTTAGAAAAGCTAGGTGCGAGCTTGTTTCTGCCACGTCTGGGATGAGGTTGAGTAGGTCATTTACCTCTCTGACTCCCACACAAACACACACATACATGCACACACAGCACACACATACAATACACACTTGCACACATACACACACATACACATATACATAAACAGACACACATGCATATACACACAAAGACATAACATACATACGATACACACTTTCACGCATACACACATGCACATATACACACATATAGGCACACATTCATATACACACATGTATAACACATAAAGTACGATTCATACAGTCATACACATGCATATACACACAAGTGCACACATACACACACACACATATATACAGACACGTTCATATACACACATACACACACACATACATACATACCACATGTAGGATGTGTCCTTCTGTAAGACGGAATTAGCCAACCTAACGGGACTCTTAGGTTAAACGGGTTTGTCTCGGGGAAACGGGGTTGTAAGGTTAATGCGTTTGTGTTGGGTTAGTGGGATGGCTGGATTAAACGGGTTAGTGTCAGGTTAATGGGATTGTGAAAGTTGTAAGAGGGAGCAAAGGTAGAAGCGCTGTGTCACCAGTGGACATTTTTCTGAAGGGGAGAGTTTAGTCCTGAGAACACCTCCCAAAGGTGGGAGGGGGGACAGGGAGGGGACCCAGGAAGAGCATCGAGGGGACATCAGCACTGGCTGTGGGGCAGGACTAGTAGCCCCCCGAGGGGCACAGCTCCATGGGAGCACAACTGCCCACCTGGGCAGCTTCACTGGGCAGGCAGAGCCAGGGCAGGGGGTCTGACCAGTTCCTCTCACTGCACTGAACTGTCATGCTTTCTGGGTGCCCAGATCTGAACCTGACTGAGGGTGGAGCTCCAGAACTGGGGTCACCCCTTCTTTTGCTACCAAGGCTGGAAGGCACACAGGTAACAAAGATGGGCTTCTACATACGATCTGCGGGGAAGCCGCAGAGGGCACCTGGGTGTGGGTAAAACCATTTCATGGGGTGCATGCCCATCTGCCAGCATGCCACTGCCACTCACCTCTCTGGGGCCAATCTGGGGCAGGGGACAGAGGCAGGGGGCTCCTTCCCCCCAAGACAGGCAGGTGTCACACTCCATCTCGCTTGATGCCTGACTCCTTGCAGCTCTGACTCTGAGGCTGAGGCTCCTGTGGGTCTGTGGCCCTCCCTCCAGACCACGAGCCCCTCGTCCCCCACTCGGGAGAGGGGAGATGAACAGACCTCAATTTGTTTAAGCTGCAGAGTCCAGCCTCCTCGTTGTCGTGAATAAAAGCCCAGCCCTCCTTGCTCACCCACATCGGTGTCAACCAGCAAGAGAAATGCCCAGGAGTCCACCCGCCGGGAGACGGGGCAGAGCGGCCCTGAGTCCACAGCTAGGATCCCCAGGGGCTGCTTCCCACCCTGCAGGCAGTAGACCTGCTCTAGCCCACAGCCCCTCCCCACTCTGAGCTGCACTAGGTTGGAAATGAAAATGGTGAATAGGATAGAACAGGACAGGATATAACAGGATAGAATAGAATAGAATAGGAGCCACCTACATATGAGCCTTCAAGTTGCGAACTTTCAAAGACGCAAACGTGCAACTTGTGTTCTAGCAGGGAGCCATCACATCAGGCATGAGCGAGCGGGCGGCCTGCCCTCCGTCTCCCATCGCTGGGGCCCTTCAGCTCCAACATCTCCCCGCTCCTCTCCCTCCTCCGGTCAGTGACTCTTCCTGCCTGGTCACTCGATGCCAGCCCCGGTGTGCCAGCTGCTGTGCTGGTCTACTTTTGTACTGAAAGTACTATTGTACTTTTCAGGGTACTGCACTGTGAGATCAAAAATGTTTTCTTTATTTTTGTATTTGTTTTTTTGTGTATTATTTGTGTGAAAAGTATTATAAACCTGTTACAGTACAGTACAAAATACAGCCAGCTGTGTTAGTTGGGTACCTAGGCTAACTTAGGTGGACTTGTGAACAGA
The DNA here is from genome assembly GCA_006408695.1 of Aepyceros melampus. Taxonomy (NCBI): domain Eukaryota; kingdom Metazoa; phylum Chordata; class Mammalia; order Artiodactyla; family Bovidae; genus Aepyceros; species Aepyceros melampus. The sequence goes on along the minus strand of SJXQ01010807.1, from coordinate 443,426 downwards.
CTGGACTTACGAACGTGCTCTCAGAATAGAATGCATTCGTAAGTAGGAGACACGCTGTAGAAGAGAACAGAACAGAATGGATAGAATGGAACAGAATCACAGGGAGGGAAGGAAACTCCAGGGGTCATTTCCACCATCCCCAGCGGGCTGTCCACCACACAAGGATGCTGGCAGAGAGGGTGCCGGGGCCAAAATCCAGCCCCGACTCCACTCGCCATGGTTGGTCCCCTGACCAAGCTGTGTCTGCCAGGAGGAAAGAAGCCCTTCTCTCATTCCCTTGTGCTGGAATTGGGGCGATGGGAGCCTGCTCCACAGCAAGGCCAGTCGACCAGGAGTTTCCATCCATCCCTGGAGGCATCCAGAGAGTTGAGGCAAGTCGGCAGTCACCGGGGTCTTGAGGCCCCACCTCTCCAGGGACTGGGAAGTCACTCCCTTAGAAACCAGCCCCCCGAGCTGTTTCCACAAGGAGCTCTAGCCTGGGGCCCCCCCTCCCTGGGTCTCACCTGCACCAGGACGTACTGGCACTCCCCCGCAAACAGGTACTTGAGCCCATCAAAGGTGAAGTAGTGAGCCAGGCCCACGGCAGAGCAGCTAGCATCACACACACGGTCCGTACAGTTCCACTTCCGGTCCCGACAGACGCTGGGGACAGGAGGTCGGGGGGTGAGGGTGAGACCCTTGGGTACAGGGGCAGGTCCGGCATTAGGGATGCCAGGACGCCACCTGCCTCCAGAAGGCCTAGGAAACTGGTAGGTGGCTTCAGGGCCTGCAGATCGGACCTCGTGGGGCTCTGCAGTCATGAACCCCCATGCTTTTAGGGCACGGGGCCCAGGAGGACAGGGAAGCCACGCTACCCACTCATCACAAAGGAGAAATGGGCAAAGCAGAGCCCCAGTTGTCCGAGGTGACCCGGGGACACTGTCACCACCTGCTCCGAAAGTGCTGAAGCCCAGTCTCCCAGGACTTTACCTGGGAAGGGCCACTGGGTCTCTACACAACAGACCCCAAGGCCAAGAGCCCCTCTGAGGCTAAGAGAACACACAGGACAGAAGAGCAGGCAGGTTCTGAGTCAGAGAAATGGTGACCAGCCGTGAACTTCTGCCGGGAGAGGGTCTGCGTGGGCAGCAGTGTGTATAAACCCACAGGGACTTGCCAGCTGCCCACGCCCCCATCTCCCCACTCTGTACCAGAACCAGCATCAGGAAGTCCACTCTGGGCGTCAGCAGTGGGATGCTCAGACCTCCAGCCCCTTCCTGCCTGGCCCCTTGGCCCATCCCTAAAGCTCTGCACGGCCCCAAAGAAAGGTGGGATGATGAGCAGAGTCAGGGACTGGGTGAAGGACAGTCCCTTTCCGGCAGGCACCATTGCAATATGCCTGGGGGAGGGGGACCAGGATAAGGCCACAGAAGGACCCCGACCTTGTGCCCTGGGGCAGTTTGGTCACATGTGCAGTGATAGACACGGCCCTTATCTTCCCACAGCATCAGGAAGTCCACTCTGGGCGTCAGCAGTGGGATGCTCAGACCTCCAGCCCCTTCCTGCCTGGCCCCTTGGCCCATCCCTAAAGCTCTGCACGGCCCCAAAGAAAGGCGGGATGATGAGCAGAGTCAGGGACTGGGTGAAGGACAGTCCCTTTCCAGGCAGGCACCATCGCAATATGCCTGGGGGAGGGGGACCAGGATAAGGCCACAGAAGGACCCCGACCTGGTGCCCTGGGGCGGTTTGGTCACACGTGCAGTGATAGACACGACCCTTATCTTCCCCCTGCCCTTCTCCCTGCAGGGAAACATTGCTTTCCAGAGAGCATCCATCCAGGGCAAGCCCAGAGGATGAAAAAGATTCTCCCATTTGACAGATGGAGAAACAGAGGCAGAGGGAAAAGGACAGGCGCAGTCACATTTCCATGGGTGGGGAGCGGGCAAGTGACCAAACCCTTCCCCGACCTGCCCCCAGTGCCCCCGGAACCGCTCCCAGCCTCACCAGCTGTTGCAGTCGACCTTCACCCTGTCTCCGGGGGCGTACTCTCTGCCCTGGTGGAAGCAGGGGCACCTTTCCAGGGCCACACACTTATTCTCATGCCGGACCTGAGGGAAAGCGAATGGAAAGAGGGCAAGCCCTGGATGAAATGAAATGAAAAAGATTCTCCCGTTTGACAGATGGAGAAACAGAGGCAGAGGGAAAAGGACAAGTGTAGTCACGTTCCCACGGGTGGGGAGCGGGCAAGTGACCAAACCCTTCCCTGACCTGCCCCCAGCGCCCCCGGAACCACTCCCAGCCTCACCAGCTGTTGCAGTCGACCTTCACCCTGTCTCCGGGGGCGTACTCTCTGCCCTGGTGGAAGCAGGGGCACCTTTCCAGGGCCACACATCTATTCTCATGCCGGACCTGAGGGAAAGCGAATGGAAAGTCTTGGGGCCGCAGTGAGTGAACAGCCGCGGCCAGAGGCAACCCGGAGAGCCCACGCCCAGACCGGGGCTGGAGACCCTGCTCGGCTCTCGTCCACACTGGTCCTCCTGGCTCAGCTGGAGACGCTCCGACACCCTCTGCCCTCACACACTGCTGCAGGCAGGAGCCCTGGGACCCAGTGGAGACTCCGGTAACACCTGTCAAAAGCCCCTGATACATGCATCTCCTTAGACCCAGTAATTCTTCCAGGGGATTTCTCCAAAGGTAACAGAGTTATGGGCAAAGGTTAACATGCAATTATTCATCACTCCAAAAAGAGTGGCAGCAATTAAGTGTTCAACAATAGGAAAATGATTAAGCCCATTGAGGAATCTCCAGGTGATATTGTCCAATGGAAATATCAAAATCTTAAAAGTTTTGAGAACTACTTATTCTGTTAATTTTTAAAACAAGAGATAAAAAACTGTATATACATATAGTCTCAATTATGAAACATATATATATACTTCAAAAACTGTCTGGAAGGGAATTTAGAAGTTGCCTCTGAGGGGTTGGGATAAGGGGGTTTGATTTTCTTTTTGTGGTTTTTAAATTTTTTTCTGCTTGTTCTTCATTGAGCATTTATTATGTTCTATAACTGAAGAAACTGGACAATCTATTTAATGAAATGAAGTAAGTAGTTAACAATGTACTTAATGTCCTGGAGGTGAAATCGGAATACTGGCCACAGGCAGGGATGGACCAGAATCAGAGGCTGGGGATTTTCAAGTCCCACGAGTCCCTTCCTGAGGGTCTGACCCACCTGCCCTCCTCCCCCGCCCTCCACCAGCCGAGGAGTTACCACGTGACAAGTTATACTCCTCACGGATGCCGCCGAGGGGGCGGGGGAGAACTGAGAAGAGCCACTGGCCCCGGTGGGCTCAGGAAGAGCTGGCCAAGCCCCTCTGACCCCACACGGGGATCGCTTCCATCCTGGCAGTCCAGGAGGCAGCCCTGGACGCCCGCTCTGCATGACCTTGAGAGAAGGACCCACAGCACTCTGGTTCCAAGGCCACCTAAGGGTGAGAAGCCTCTGGTCTGGGTGTCCCGGCATCCACATGACCCCACTGCTCCACAGACAAGCCTGGCACCCCTGGGCTTGGAGCCCTGGGAAGGGGCAGTCTTGGGCTGAACACAGGGCTTGCATGTCAGGGATCAAAGACTGAAAGCATGTGTGTGAATGTGTATATGTGCATACATGTGTGTGTGTGCGTGTGCTTGTGTATATGCATGCGTTTGTGTGCATGTGTGTGTGTGTGCCTTGTGTATGCACGTGTGTATTTCGGTGTGTGAGTGCCTGTGTGTATGTGTGGGCACATGTATCTATGTGGCTGTGTGCCTGTGTGTACGTGGGTATGTGTGTGCATATGTGTGGGTGTATATGTGTGTTGATCTATGTGAGTGCCCATGTGTCTATATTTGTGTTGTGCCTGTGTCTATATGTGTGTGCCTATGTGTATGTGTGGGTAGGCACATGTGTGTGTATGACTGTGTGCCTATGTGTGCCTATATATGTGTGTGTGTGCCTGTCTCTGTGTGTGCATGCCTGTATGTATATGTGGGTGCATGTGTGTATATGTGTGAGTGCATATGTGTGTTAATATACGTGAGTGTACATATGTGTCTATGTGTGTGTGTGTGCTTGTGTGTGTGTGTATGTGTGCATTCCAATGTGTATGTGTGGGTAGGTGCATGTGTGTGTATGGCTGTGTGCCTATATGTGTGTGTGCCTGTGCGTATGTATGCATATGTGTATACGTGTGCTTGTGTGTATACGTGTGCTTGCCTCTGTGTGTGTGTGTGTCTTGTGTATGTGTGGGTGCCTGACGGGGCGGTCTTGGGCTGAACACAGGGCTTGCATGTCAGGGATCAAAGACTGAAAGCATGTGTGTGAATATGTGCATATGTGCATACATGTGTGTGTGTGTGCTTGTGTATATGCATGCGTTTGTGTGCATGTGTGTGTGTGTGCCTTGTGTACGCACGTGTGTATTTGGGTGTGTGAGTGCCTGTGTGTATGTGTGGGCACATGTATCTATGTGGCTGTGTGCCTGTGTGTACGTGGGTATGTGTGTGCATATGTGTGGGTGTATATGTGTGTTGATCTATGTGAGTGCCCATGTGTCTATATTTGTGTTGTGCCTGTGTCTATATGTGTGTGCCTATGTGTATGTGTGGGTAGGCACATGTGTGTGTATGACTGTGTGCCTATGTGTGCCTATATATGTGTGTGTGTGCCTGTCTCTGTGTGTGCATGCCTGTATGTATATGTGGGTGCATGTATGTATATGTGTGAGTGCATATGTGTGTTAATATACATGAGTGTACATATGTGTCTGTGTCTGTGTGTGCCTGTGTGTGTGTGTGTGTATGTGTGCATTCCAATGTGTATGTGTGGGTAGGTGCATGTGTGTGTATGACTGTGTGCCTATATATGTGTGTGCCTGTGTGTATGTATGCATATGTGTATACGTGTGCTTGTGTGTATACGTGTGCTTGCCTCTGTGTGTGTATGTGTCTTGTGTATGTGTGGGTGCCTGTGTGTGGGTTTATACATGTGAGTATAAGTGTGTCTATATGCGTGTGTACCTCTGTGTGTATGTGTGTATATGTGTGTGTGTGCCTATGCATATGTGAGGCAAGGTTTCCCATTAGGAGGCTCTCAACTTTAACACCACCAGCCCAGCTGAATCACCCAGAGTCCTAAAGCATTTTTTAAAAAATCCTCAGGGATAGAAAGATAAAGACACAATGCAGCAGATGGGCGGGATGTCGATGAGAACTGGTCCACATGGAGGCTGGGCCAGCACTGCAGCCCCCAAGTGAGTTTTGTGCAAGTTAGTCTCTTGACATGTTTAAAAGGAAGAGACCCAACCCTGCCTAGCATCTGCCCCTTTGGGACACGATAAGGATGATACGATAAAGGTGACGACTGTCCTTCAAGGACTTCAGAAGAGAACAGGCAGAAATAGTAGTCACATTTGTTCATCAACTCATGACATCTTGAGCAAGAAAGGTTAGTGCTGAGAACTTGGTCCTGTGTTTCAATCGGCCCCAAGAAAAATTATGAAGTAGAAAAAAATTGGTTTTGACACTTATCTCTCAAAAAATAAAAACCCACCTTCATCCCTCCACACTGACCCATTCTCCAAAATCTTTTTTTTTTTTTTTTGCCTTCCAATTGTGCTGTGTCCTCCCTGCTAATATTTCCAGCTCAATGCATGTTTGCTACCAGGAAAGAATCTGATGAACTAACTCTCACTAAAGTGTGAATGACTTCCTATGAGGATTTCTAAGAGACACTTTTTTAAAGTTCTTTTTTGTTAACCGAACTAACTTCATACCTATCATATTTTAGTAAATCTGATTAGGTGACAAACCACAGGAAGTATAGGAGATATCTTTGAAACAGGAGGGCTTTCTGGAACCTTTTAAGATTGCATTCCATAGGATTTGCAATGCCCTCTGTGGAAGGGCCCCTGAGCCCAAGCTCTAGCTTTCAAGAAGCAGCCCCAAGCAAGAGGGAAAGGGAGAGAATAAATAAATCAGGAGATTGGGACTGACATATACTAACAACTAAACACAAAATTGATGATGAATAAGAACCTACTGCACAGCACAGAGAACTCTACTCAATACTCTGTAATGAGCTATATGGGGAAAAGAACCTAAAAAAGAGTGGATACATGTATAATTGATTCACTTTGCTGTACAGCAGAAACTAACACCACATTGTAAATCCAAATACACCAATAAAAATTAATTTAAAACAAAACCAAATAAGAACAGCACCAAAGCCTTTTCAGGCTTCTCAGTGGGCCAGCGAGAAAATCGGGCCTCAAAGGACCAGGGAAATGAACACACTTCCCCTTGCCAAGAGGTTCCCTGATGCCAGCAGAGCTGAGTACCAGTCTGGAAGATGTGGCCACTAGACTTCAGAGGTAAGTGAGCCTCTCGAAGACAGTGGTACAACACCTGGGGCCAGGAGACAGGAGACCAGGATTTTCACTACACAATTGTGTATCCTTGAATGATTCTGTGTCTTTTCTCTCCTTGGTCTCCTCCAGTGTGGCAGGAAGTGTTGAAAGCTTGAGTCTACGGCTCTGCCTGGAGGCTGTGTCCAGCCCTGGCTGGAGGGCGAGAGAACGGGCACTGGACTGTGATTTGCTGCCACCTCGTGGTGGGCACAGGTAATAGTCTAATTTAAACGCAGGTGGTCCATTCAAGAATTTATGAACAAAAAGGCTTGGGAACTTTTCTAGAGCAATCCCCTCATTTTTGTTGATCCTTCATGGGAAAAAAAAAAAAAAAATCTGGGCTCTCACCATGCCCGGGGGACAGAGGCAGCCGGACACGCAGCCCGTGCTCACGCATTCCAGGTCATAGTTCTGGCAGGTCTTGGTGCATTCGAGCCCTTCGGCCCTCGGGTTGTCAGCAGGGCACACCAGCTTGACCATGGGGGGCCGGCAGGACAGGCTCCTTTTGCCTTTGAGTCAGGAAAACCACAGATCAGTGGAGGGTGAATAGGTCTGCCGTCTACCCTGTCCTTCGTGCAGTCGCTCCACCCCAGAGGCTCAGGCTGTCCACGCCCTGGGACACGGCACTGCCTGACCTCCAGCCGGGGCCTGCGCAGCAGCTTCATCTACTCTTCTGACCTCTGACCTTTGCCCACACTGAAGGCACTTCTGCTGAGCTCAGCACCCCTCCGATGGCCCATGGTCCTCATCCCCCAAGCCTGCTGTTGCCCACTACACTGAATGAAGACACACCACAGAAACACCCAGAGCCAGGATTTAGCCAGGTGCTAAAAAGGAACATTTGCCCCAACACAACCATTCCTAAAATTAGCTTAATCACAAGAACTTTAAAGGGGGCTTTGCTCACATGTCCTCCCTGCCCGGCCCCCAACCATCCCAGCCCCTGCGTTTAAACCTGGAACATCCATCCCTGGACCCTCCTACCTGCCCCCATCCCCTCTTTGTCACTCTCCACCTGATCGCCGCCTGACATCACCATCTGATGCACCATTTGTTTCACTTCTTTGCTGACTACTCACACCCACCCCACCCACAGGCAAAAATATTTGCTCCTTGAAGGCGGCGGGAGGAGGGGGAGTGGTTCACGACATCTGCTTCGTTCACTGATACATTTCCTGACAATTAGTATCACTGCGTGATTGAATAAATGATGGCAGCAGATGACTGATACAGCACCTGTCTTTCAAAAACTCTGATGCACTGGATTGCATTTGTATCTTACATATACAGCATTTACTACCTCGTATGGGTAAGAAAGTCAGGATTTCCAGCCTCATTTTTATATGGAAATGTCTGTTAGGAAACTAAAAACCCTAAGAGGTTAAATGATTTTTCCAAATCACATGAAATTCTAGGAGTTCCCCGACTTTGAAAACTGGACATGGAACAACAGACTGGTTCCAAATAGGAAAAGGAGTACGTCAAGGCTGTATATTGTCACCCTGCTTACTTAACTTATATGCAGAGTACATCATGAGAAACACTGGGCTAAAAGAAGCACAAGCTGGAATCAAGATTGTGGGGAGAAATATCAATAACCTCAGATATGCAGATGACACTGCCCTTATGGCAGAAAGTGAAGAACTAAAAAGCCTCTTGATGAAAGTGAAAGACGAGAGTGAAAAAGTTGGCTTAAAGCTCAACATTCAGAAAACAAAGATCATAGCATCTGGTCGCATCACTTCATGTCAAATAGATGGGGAAACAGTGGAAACAGTGTCAGACTTTATTTTTCTGGGCTCCAAAATCACTGCAGATGATGATTGCAGCCATGAAATTAAAAGTCGCTTACTGCTTGGAAGGAAAGTTATGACCCACCTAGATAACATATTTAAAAGCAGAGACATTACTTTGCCAACAAAGGTCCGTCTAGTCAAGCTATGGTTTTTCCTGTGGTCATGTATGGATGTGAGAGTTGGACTGTGAAGAAAGCCGAGCGTCAAAGAATTGATGCTTTTGAACTGTGGTGTTGGAGAAGACTCCTGAGAGTCCCTTGAACTGCAAGGAGATCCAAGCAGTCCATTCTAAAGGAGATCAGTCCTGGGTGTTCTTTGGAAGGAATGATGCTAAAGCTGAAACTCCAGTACTTTGGCCACCTCATGCGAAGAGTTGACTCATTGGAAAAGACCCTGATGCTGGGAGGGATTGGGGACAGGAGGAGAAGGGGACGACCGAGGATGAGATGGCTGGATCACCAACTCGAGGGACATGAGTCTGAGTGAACTCCAGGAGTTGGTGATGGACAGGGAGGCCTGGCGTGCTGCGATTCATGGGGTTGCAAAGAGTCGGACATGACTGAGCGACTGAACTGAACTGAACCCTCCAGTGACTAGACAAGACGACTCTGGGCAAGGGAGACATGAAAGACCTAAGAGGCAGAGTGTAGCCGAGGGGGTGAAGTCGTGGGGAAACGCTTCAGAGAGAGAGCGGGAGGAAGGAAGAGGCACAAGCAATGCAGTGACCCTGGGGTCCACTATGGACTGAACGGTTGTGTCCCCCAGAATCACATGCTGAAATCCTAACCCCCAAAGGTTAGGAGGTTAGAAGGCAAGGGTTGGGGGAGGAGATTGGTTATGAGGGTGGGGGACCAACCATCCCTCATGAATGGGGTTGGCACCCTAAGGAAACACGCCATGGGACCCCCTCACCCCTTCCACCAGGTGAGGACACAGTGAGGACCCAGAAGCAGGCTCTCCCCTGACCATGTGGGCACCCTCCTCTCGAGGACTGTGAGAAGGCTGCTGTTTATAAGTCCCCAGTCTGCAGTATCTTGTTATGCAGCCTGAATGGACTAAGGCAAGGTCCTAAGTTCCGATAGCTGGTAAGGCGCCCGCATGGTTCGGATCCTGCCCCAGCTGCAGGCTGAGACGCTCCACAACCAGTCAGCCATGCACAGGGAGGGGCAAACTCCCCACCAGGGCCCTCGAAAAACAGACACGGTCACAGAGCTGGGTCGGAGGGAGGGTCTCGGGTAAACTGAGCAGCAGGAAGAAGAGGTTGAAAATAGCCCATATGTCTCATAGCATATTAAAAAGCAGAGACTTCACTTCACCAACAAAGGCTTGTCTAGTCAAAGCTATGGTTTTTCCAATAGTCATATATGGATGTGAGAGCCAGACCGTAAAGAAGCACTGAAGCATTGATGCTTTTGAACTGTGGTGCTGCAGAAGACTCTTGAGAGTCCCTTGGACAACAAGGAGATCAAACTAGTCCATCCTAAAGGAAATCAGTCCTGAGTATTCACTGGAGGGACTGATGCTGAAGCTGAAGCTCCAGTACTTTTGGCCACCTGATGCAAAGAGCCGACTCAATGGAGAATATCCTGATGCTGGGAAAGATTGAAGGCAGGAAGAGAAGGAGGTGACAGAGGAGGGGATGGGTGGATGGCATGACTGACTCAATGGACAAGAATTTGAGCAAACTCTGGGAGATGGTGGAGGACAGAGGAGCCTGGTATGCTGCAGTCCATAGCATAGCAAATAGCCGAAACGACTTAGCAACCAAAGAACAACCTGCCTAAAGACATCCCACTTCCTCCTCCTAGGGGGTCCTTTCTACACAAGGATGACAATCTGTCTGGAATCCCACGAGGTCCCTGCTCCATAAATGTGAATATGGTCCCGCCAGCCCCAGGTCAGCCTCTTCTCTCTTCTGTGTCTCAACTCTGAACAGCACAGCATCAATTACGACCTTCACACTAAAGGCACCAGGTTCAAACTGCTCTCTCAAATCCATCTGAGAAGCTTTCTAAACAGGTGTCCTGGCCAGCATGTCCCCTGATAGAGAGGCCATCGGAGGAGAGCGGTGTTGACCACAGTCAAAGTGGCCAACACACCCACAGCTGCTCCCTGGGTTAAGGTTCCCGTGGGCAGAAGTGAGATCTCGCTGGTCCATCCATTCAGTCTTTCCTCATCACAAAATCTACTCTTCCTGCCTCAATACTTGGGATGTCCACATGCAAAGGCCTGGAGGTCACCCACCCAAACACATGCCTGAATGCAGCCAGCCCCCTCACCCATGCCGTCTGGGCAGAGGGAGCGGGGAGCTCGTGGCAAGCAGTACTCACTGCGGTGGGACAGGGGGCTGCTGAGGACTGCTTCAGGCAGCAGGCTCCCCGGGGCTCCACTCGTGGAGCAGTGCATGAAGCCATCTTCACAGTAGCTGCAGAAACAAAGGTCACAGCCTCACTTAGAAGGACTCCCCGCCTCCCACAAGGTGCTCTGCCCACTCCAGCCGGGCTCCCATCCCGTCATCTATGTGAAACGTAGCTGCTCACCACACTGCAAAACAAGAGGGCCATCAGGACCTTCTGATCGCCAAACTCAATGGCCTCTTCTCCAGGTAACACGAAGAGTCCAGGAGTCCCTGGGTTCCAGCCAGTTGCTGGGTGGCTTGGGAAAGCGATCATATCTCTAAGCCTCGAATTCCTACTGAAAAAGCCAGGCTTGCCTGCCTAACAGTGTTGTTGCAAGGTCTCAGAGAGAAACACCTTGAATATTACAGCCCAGTCGCTCAGTCATGTCTGACCCTTTGTGACCCCATGGACTGTAGCCCGCCAGGATCCTCTGTCCATGGGATTCTCCAGGCAAGAATACTGGAGTGGGTTGCCATTTCCTCCTCCAGGGGATCTTCCCAACCCAGGGATCGAACCCTGGTCTCCTACACTACAGGCAGATTCTTTACCATCTGAGGCACCAGGGAAGCTCAGAGGGTGAGTAAAGGATTGAGGGGGTGATGAAAACATTCTGTATCTCGAGCGTGACAGTAGTTACATAATGTACACACTTGTAATCATCTATAGCTCTGTATACTGAAAAGGAGAAACTATATTGTGTGTGAATTATATCTCAATAAACAAAACTTTTTCTAATTTTTTTTAAAAATCAGAGCAGCATAAAGGTCATAATCAGGGAAGCTGAGGCTGGATGCATTAGGGCTCCTGATCTATTCTCCCCACTCCAATGTCTGAAATTTTCCATCCCCAGGACACTTCAGCTGTTTTCCCTTGTAGATGGTCAGCTTCTTTGAGGCTCACTCTGTGTCCAGTTCATCTTTAGGGCACCATCTCTAGCCTAGCGCCCAGGACAGAACCAGTGCCAAGGAGGTGTTTGTAAATGTTCTGTTACAAATTTTTTCTGTGACTGTGACTGTCCTGCTGACACTGACCACGCCCAAGGCCCTGAGTGAAGGAAGCAGCAAGTAGGTGTGATCTGGATGGTTTGTTTTTTGTTTTTCAAGAAAAGCATGAAGCAAGTGGGGACAGTGATGTGCTCTGGAGGCGATGCTACTATGGTCAATGTTCTTCTGGCTCAAATGCTTTGTCCTGAGAACACTGACAGGAGGCTGGAGGGGAGGCTGGCAGGAAGCACTCTCATCTCCTGTTCTAGAAAAGGGAAACTGACACCTCATGCAGGGAGTGGAGCTCCACAGGGGACAGCTGGCTTACTGCTCATGACTTACTCCCACCCCCAGCCTGAAGGTCCATTGCTGGGCACAGGAAGGCAGACAGAAGGCCTGGGTGATATCCCAGCTTAGCTCCCAACTCACTGTGCAATGCTGGGCAGGCACTTCCTGCCATGGGCCTCAGTGTACCCATCCATGAAATGGAGGACTCAGAGGACCATTTCCCAGCCCTGCCATTTCCGAGGTCCCCAGTCCCTTTGCTTGACTCACCACATGGTGTGATGGTCCGAGAAGATATCTTCAGGTTGGAAGATCTCGCCGTCGTAGTAACAGGGGCACTGGGCCTTGGGCACACAGGACCCCGTCTCGTCCAGGAAGAGCCCCGGTGGGCAGAAGCAGCCCTCCAGACAGACCTCGGTGCATTCCTCGTCCGGGTGGGAGAGTGAGCGGCAGGTGAGGTTGCAGGGGGTCCCACACTGCTGGTACACCTGGCCGTGTGGGCAGCTCAGTGCTGGGGGAGAGGGCGGGGCAAGGACAGACTCAGCGGAAACGTTAAGATGAGCGAACTGTGGTTCTAGGACCAGCAGTCCCACCCGCTGCCTCTGGGACTCCCAATTATATCTGTATGGTCACCGCCTTATCTTTCCACCGGGAGCAAAAGTGTGTTTTTATGCTCACAATTGTCTGTTCTTTTTTTTTTTTTTTTTTCCTATTTTTTGGCCGCATACGAGATCTTAGCTCCCCGATCAGAGTTGAAACCCCCTTCAGTGAAAGTGCAGTCTTAACCACTGGATCACCAAGGATCCCCACAGATGACTGTTCTAATTACGGAAGCACATGCTTTCTCCTCTGTTTAACTAGGGGGACCATGCTTTGGTCCTCTTTGAATTCTCAGAGCCTGGGACAGAGTAGAAATCCTGGTAGATTTTAGGGCTGTAAATATCAACCCTGAATACTCATTGGAAGGATTGATGCTGAAGCTCCAATACTTTGGCCACCTGATGCGAAGAGCTGCCTCATTGGAAAAGACCCTGATGCTGGGAGGGATTGAGGGCAGGAGGAGAAGGGGATGACAGAGGATGAGATGGTTGGATGGCATCACCGGCTCAATGGACATGAGTTTGAGGAAGCTCCGGGAGTTGGTAATGGACAGGGAAGCCTGGCGTGCTGCAATCCATGGGATTGCAAAGAGTTGGACACAGCTGAGTGACTGAAAGACAACAATTAATAAAAAAAAAAAAGAAAAGACCTGGCAGGGATAGGCGAGGGCATTTCTCCCTTGATGATAAAAACAATGACAGCTCCCTTAACTGAGCACCTACTGGATACCCTGCTCTTCACGGAGGTTTTATGCCTTTGGTGCCTCTCAATGAGTGAGACCTCACAATCCCACTACCAGAGGTAAGAAACCTGAAACTTAAGCTTAGTGACCCATCAGGGACCTGCCTTCCAGGAAGAGGCCAAGGCAGGATTTTTTTTTTTTTTTTTTTTTTTTTTGGCTACACTGGGTCTTAGTTACAGCATATGGGATCTAGTTCCCAGATCAGGGATCGAATCCAGGCCCCCTGCATTGGGAGCGCTGAGTTTAGCCACTGGACCACCAGGGAAATCCTTGAGGCAGGATTTGAACCCAGCTCTCTGTGACAGTCCCAAAGCTCATGCTCTTAACCATTATGCTCTGAAAGAAAACAGTCCCCTAGGAGCTAGGCTTTGGGGATGTGTCAGTCACAAATAACTGGGGCACTCAAAGCGGGCAGTACACACCTCCCCATAGCCCTTGCCCTTCCTAGCCTTCTCCCACATAGAAACGTAAACAGCTAAGAGAGTGGGCGCTGAATACCAAGATCCCAGGCTCAAGTCCCAGCCCTGCCTCTAGTCAGCAGTGTCCTCATTGGAATATAAAAATAGCATCCACCTGGGTGGCTGTGAAGGTTAAGGGAGTTTCGAGTCATGCCTGGCAGGTGGCGATTGTCTGCCACTTTCCTGCCTTTGTGAGAAAGGGGAAACGAAGCCCAAGCTCTGCAGGCTCCAAACCCAAGAGGCCCCGGCATTGACGGGTCCCAGCCAGGATTCAGCCCACCGTCTGAGCTCACAGTCCTCTCACAAGCTCCCAGATGATAGAATTATTGACTATTGGGGGCGGAGGGAGGTTGATGTTGAGAGACACTTGGCTCTTTCAAGATGCTTTCCTATTGCCGATCAGCTGTCATCCAAGAAATAAGAAGCTCACCCTGAGGACACTCCTCCCAGGGTCATAGAACCTGTTGCTCCCTGTTAGAAGCCATTTCTCCAGCAGAAACCTGCTGGCTGTTTCCCAGGGAAGCTGTAAAGGGAAAGCCTGGTCGTAAACCTCAGAAATGTCCAAGCTGGGGTGCCTCCCCACCTACAACTGCCCCAGGTGGGCATGTGTTTGAGGGAGGCTGGAAGGGGAAGGGCTCTAACCACATTAGACACAGACATTTTTCCAAACCAGCAGAGACATTGGGTCATTGGATGAATATTTAGAGCAAAGGTGGATTAAGATGGGACGTGCATACATGATTCGCTCAGTTGTCCCAACTGTTTGTTTGTGACCCCATGGACTACAGCCCACCAGGCTCCTCTGTCATGGGATTTCCCAGTCAAGAATACTGGAGTGGGTTGCCATTTCCTTCTCCAAGGGGATCTTCCCAATCCAGGAATCAAACCTGCATCTCTTGTGTCTCCTGCATTGGCAGGTGGATTCTTCACCGCTGTCCCAGCTGGGAAACCCTAAGATGGGACAGGTTGGGTTCCAAGATGGGCGTCCCAATCCACCGAACCTGTGGCTGTAAGGGCACATTTCACCCAATCAGAAGGAGCTAGAGCTGAGAAGGCTTTCTCCTCTGAGAAGCTGGCTCAGCCGTGTTAAATGTCTCCTTCTTCTCCAGAAGTAACATCATCTGTTTAACACGTGTTGACTGTGTGTCCATGGCATGGGGCATGGGGCGTGGGAGGGGCTGTGCTAGGCTGGGGGATGCAGAGACGGTAAGACTTGGTCCCTGCCTGCCAGGAGCCTGGGTTCTTGTCTTTCCAAAGGAAACACAACCAATTTCCAAGGGGAAAAAAAATGTTGTGCTTCTCAGGACTGTCCTGAGAAGCAGCTACACAATCGGGTCTTGCTCCATGAGAGTCCCCAATGGGTATGGCCTATTCTTGGGGACAGAGTTAGTTGTTTAGGGATTCTACTCATTTCTCAGGAAGGGAAAATGAGGTGCAGGATGGAGGAGGAACCCAGGCATCCTGCTCCCCGCCTTGCTCAGGCCCCAGAGGGACAACCCAGGGCCACCTGGCTGGTTTTTCTGGTTCAGTTCATAGAGACAGATCCCTCTTGTCCTTAAAAGTCTTCAGGGACAGGGTCTGCCCTGGTGGTCCAGTGGTCACAAATCTCAATGGTCCACTGAGCTCATGTGGCTCAACTGGAAAATCCGTGCACCACGGTGAAAGATCCTGCCTGAGACAAAGAAGATCCCAAAGCAACCAAATAAATGTTTTTAAAAAGACTGACATAGCCTAGATAAATAAATTTTTCTTTTAAAGTCTCCAGGGTCTTCCCACCACCTGCACTTCCTGCCATATCACAAAGCCTTGGGAGCCAGGAAACTCTAACCAAGGTCAGTGCCTGTTGCTGTGGAGTCGGCCCATCCCCTTTTTGTTCTGTTCTGGGTGGGGGTTAAGAACAGCCACTCCTAAGAGTTTAAAGACTATTTGGGTAAGCCCTTGGCATTCTGGGGGACTGTCCTAAAGGAGGAAACCCCTTGGGCGGTTCAGCACAGGGATAATGCGTAGTGTCTAACATCAGCGGACGATCAAGATGACAGGGACAGAGTGAAGGGACAAAGGAGGTGATACAGTAGTTTATGCCACTCGGGGACTATGGGCAGAAAAACATGGGAGACCCCTGTAAGTTAGCGATGACTCAGAAAGCAGATTTGCTTAACCACAGAACCAAGCAGGCTTGCTTAGCAACAAAACCATGAGAGAAACAGGAGACAAGCTCCAAACAATAAAACAATGGTGGCATGGAACCCACATCCTGCCCAGTGAGCTCAGTAAGTTAATGATCCCTAGGACATGCTCTCTGTACCCACTGAAACAATAATTTGTGGACCTAGCTTGACCACGTAGGGACAAGAAAACTCACCTGCTCAACCTGGAGCAGGAGCTGATGATGGAAGCAGGACGTCTTCTCGAGAAAGACAGAGGTCTTCTCCCCCCTCCCCACTTTTCCTTTGATTATAAAACTGTAGCCCAGTAAGTTCTCAGGATGTGGCATTTCTCACCCACCCACTTGTACAACCTCACAAGTATCCTGTTCTAATAAATCACTTCTTATCTACCACTTGGCCTCTCACTGAATTCTTTTCTGCCCTGAGACATAAACAACTGTGGTACTGGAGTGCTTTGGAGCTCACGAAAGAACACCAAACTGTTTTAAAAACATATTCACAGACACCACTAACTCCAGATCATGTCTCCCAGTTTCTAAACAGCAAACGCTGGTAAGGGTTTTGGGGGGTGAAGTGAAGGGCTCGAAGCAAGTTGCCAGTGAGGTCTCAGCCTCAGTTCTCCTGGCTGCTGGCCTGTGACCTTTGACACCCCAGGGATGGCGGGATGCAGGCACAACTGCACAGTCTAAACACTTCTCCCTTTTCATCCTCACTTTGTGTCTGTTTCTCTTTTTTGTAAGGTCGCTTAAAATCAAATCACACTTAAACTCATTTTTATAAGGTCGCTTAAACTTGGCTCATTTAATCCCAAATAATGACACTTTTGGAGCCCCTAAAGCTAAACTCCTCTTCAAATATGTATTATTAAGTCCTTTCACTGTTTTTTTGTAGTTCCTATTTTCCTGTTTCTATCAGAACCGCCAACATTTATGTCTCCAGATACACCTGCTACTGCTAAGTCACTTCAGTCGTGTCCAACTCTGTGCAACCCCATAGGTGCAACCCCACCAGGCTCCCTCGTCCCTGGGATTCTCCAGGCAAGAACACTGGAGTGGGATGCCATTTCCTTCTCCAATGCATGAAAGTGAAAAGTGAAAGGACTCTTAGCGACCCCATGGACTGCAGCCTACCAGGCTCCTCCATCCATGGGATTTTCCAGGCAAGAGTACTGGAGTGGGGTGTCATCACCTTATCTGCCAAATACATCTACTTCACCCTATAATCAATGTCCACTAGACTGTATCCTCCTTCAATGCCTTCACTTCTACATCCTTACTATTATTCCACCATCCAAAACAACTTTTCTCCATCAAGAAAGTGCCTTTTTTAAAGCCTGGTCAAGGGCATGTGTGTACATGCTGTCACTTCAGTTGTGTCTGACTCTTTGCGACCCCATGGACTGTACCCCACCAGGCTCTTCTGTCCGTGGGATTCTCTAGGCACAAATACTGGAGTGGATTTTTCATGCCCTCCTTCAGGGAATATTCCCCACCCAGGGACTTCCCCACCTCCAGGAAGCCTTCCTTGGTTGCTCCTGTCTTAATCTAACTATGCTCTTGCTCAGTGTGACAGGCACCTAGTAAGGGAGGCAGTGTCCATCTCTGCCTCAAACAGGAAGGTCCAGGCCCTACAGTACTGTGGCTGCCTGGCCACGCAGGGCACCAGGCAAATGTTCCCAGAGCAACAGTAGCAACCAACCAGGGACAGAGTGCAGGGCACACAGGAGCTCAGATGCCAGGCCTTTAACATGCCAGAAAGGCTCTCAGATCATCTGGAGACGATGACTTTATTCTACTTTACACGACTTCACATAGTGCTGGCGCTGTGGGCGGGACTGCTCCGAGGTTTACGTGGAGTTATAAGCAGAGGACGGGCTTCCTAGGTGGAGCTAGTGGTAGACTCCTCCTGCCAATGCAGGGAACATAAGAGATGCAGGTTCGATCCCTGGGTCAAGAAGATCCCCTGCAGGAGGAACTGGCAACCCACTCCAGCATCCCTGCCTGGAAAATTCCATGGACAGAGGAGCCTGGCGAGTTATATAGTCCATAGGATTGCAAAGAGTTGGACATGACTGACCACACATGAGGAGGAGGATCAAAGAAGAAAATATCCACAGTTATCTCAGAAAGTTATTAAAATACCCCTTTTCCCAGTTAGTGACACATCTCTGAGGCCAGATATTCACGCAAAGCGCTGCAGAGTCAGACACAACAGAAGCGACTTAAGTGAAAGTGAAAGCCACTCAGTCGCGTCTGAGCAACCCCATGGACTATACAGTCCATGGAATTCTCCAGACCAGGATACTGGAATGGGTAGCCTTTCCCTTCTCCAGGGGATCTTCCCAACCCAGGGACTGAACCCAGAAGTGACTTAGCACGCACACATATAAGCAGAGGACGGGTACCTGCCTCTCCCCATTGTTTCATCAGCCCCTCCCGGTATGCAGGAACCCATGGGTATCTGGGACCCACTCGCTCCTCACCCCCACCCTACGTGTATCCCACACTAGGCAGCAGCAGCCTCAGAAATCTCTGCCAGGCAGGGACCTCAGTCCCCACTGCCCTGTTCTTCCAGGAAATGGGAAGGGTGAGGGATGGGAGATACCCTGGGCTCCTTTCCCAGTGCAGTAAAGCAGAGACAGCGCTCTGACCTGGCCCAGAGCAGAGGGCATCCCAGCAGATCCCGCTGGCTGGCCTGGAGGGGCAGAAGATGGGGAGGACACTCACCCAGAAGCTGGGCTCCCGCCACCCGACGTGCACGCCCCTCCGGGCGCAGGCCGCTGCGTAGCTGGCCACCGCGTCGCACAGGCAGTCTCTGCCGTCGGAGCAGGCGCACACATCGAAGCGGCAGTTGCGCAGGTAGGGCAGCGGGCCCACGGCGCTGTGGCAGGCCTCGAACTTGGGGGACGTCAGGATGGCGCAGGCCTGGTCTGCAAACTTGGCTGTGGGGAAAGGAGGGGCGTGTCCAGACCGCGCACAGGCGCACACACCCAAGACCAAAATCCCCGAACTCGCCCCCGCTAGGCTGAGCCAACAGCAAAAACAGCTTCTCTCTGGTCTGGGAACCATGGCGATTTTTCTTCCGCAGCCAATATTCTTTTTTGATCGGCTTCAATACACGATCAACTGCATTTCCCAGAGAGAAACTGCTCCCTGATGCAAACTTGGCATCAGCTGGGAAAGAGGGCGCCGTTGATGTAGGCCCCCCGATGCTGGGGCAGACCAATCTGCCGATGGCTACCCCTGCATCTATCTTCTGGTAACGCAATTGCTACTGAGACAGACTGAGAAGGTCCAGGGAAAGAACTGTGGACTATTCTTTTCTTTCCCAGGGTGTGGCCCACAGAGGGTGCTCAATAAAGAGACTTTGAAGAATAGGTGATCCAGATAATCAAATGCTGAGGATGAAAAGAAAGACCCACCGGCTCCACCCCCCTCACCGTGGGCACAGTGTTCAGGAAACGCACACTGGAACAAGGGGATCTCAAGGGTTTGGGGGCCCCCTCCCCCACGGTGGGAGCTCCATCCCTGGAACGCACTGGAACTCGGGGATCTCGGGCTCACGTACTCAGGCGCGGGTTGAGGCTGCAGGGGTCACTGGGCTGCTCCTGCAAGTCCTCACAGTCTGCGCGCAGCTTCCAGGAGTTTCCGAAGTGCTCCACCAGGGCCTCGACCAGGCCCGCGGGCGTCAGGAAGTCGTCCCTCTGGTTGCCGTTGTAATTCCCGCACAGCCCGCATGTCCTCCCCGCGAGACCGGTGACAGCTGCGGGGGACAGACCACAACTATGGAGCAGCCGCCCCAGCAGCCACAGCTTCCCTGCCCTCGTGAGATGGTTTTCATCCAAAAAAGGTCCCCTGGAGGGGAGGAGTAAACATGAATTTAATACACCACAGCTAAGCCCTGGGCTGCCAAAGAAACTAAAAACCCGAAGTGCAGTATCTGTTAACCAGTTCCCAGTAGTTCATCCTGCTCTTAAATCTTTAGAATCAAAGTCCTGTCCTCTAGGAAGCAATTCAGGGATGATCCCCTCACTTAAAGACCAGACACTGAGACCCAGAGAGGGACAGCAACTCACCTGAGGTCACAGAGTTGGGCCCAGCAATGCGCGGAGCTCTGCCACCCTGGCCATCAGAGGACTTGGCCGGGGAAACACAGTGCAAAGCTAGCCCCCCCTTTCTCACACACTTATATCTGTCACACACATGAGAGAAGCAGGCTGAGCGTTTAGGGCCCAAGTTTTCTCAGAACATACACTGAGTGACAAAAAATATATATATATACTCCTTCCTAGCGTCTAGATTTTGACTCCGTCACTGGGCGTCTTTGAGGAAAAAAAGGCCATGAGTCCAAGAGGACCCCAGGGGTTGTGGTCATGATCCAAAGAGGTGGGCGGTGGGGATCAGCAAGGACCTGGGGGCGGCCTGCGAGGGGACCAGGAGGGGTGCAGGCCACCGGCATGTGCTCATTCTCGATGCTTCTGAGCCTGAGGTGTGCGTCCACGGGTGACGTGGGGGTCCATGGTACGCTGGAGTCATCTGCCCATCTCTATTGGGGGGATCTTAGTTCAAACTGGAGCAGAAGCCAGAAGACCCACTGGTGGCCCTGACCCCTGCTCTGCAATTTGTACAAATGCTAAGTCACTTCAGGCGTGTCTGACTCTTTGTGACTCCATGGACTGTAGGCCGCTGGACTCCTCTGTCCATGGGATTCTTCAGGCAAGAAGACTGGCGTGAGCTGCCATGCCCTCCTCCAGGGGATCTTCCCCCCCCAGGATTGAACCCGAGTCTCTTATGTCTCCTGCAATGGCAGGAGGGTTCTTTACCACCAGAGCCACCTGGAAGCCCCAGAGTTCAATTGTGGCTTCAGGACCTCCTGTGTTCTGACACCCGGACAGGCTGGCTCTACAGGGTCATCTCTTGGAGCCCCTTCCAGCTTCCAGCTCCAACTCGACAAGACTCAGGATGAACAATCTAGTGAGGGTTTCGGACTCATACATATGTATAATGGACCCAAGTAAATATCATTCAGAAAAAGGAAGATGGAGTAATGTTTCCTTGTTTGCTTGGCAAACAGCAAGCGTTGGCACGTCAGGCAGCAGCCCTTCCCTGACCTCCCACTGAACATGTTAGTCCTCCCCACCTGGCACTCCCTGGCTCTCCTCTGCTGTATCTCTCCTCCCCCTGGATGTATCACCTCCTAACATGAGACACAGTTTCCTTGTCGGTTCTGCTTATTGTCTGTTCCCCTCCATTAGAATTTAAACTAAATGAAGCCAGGATTCGGGTCTGTTTTGTGTCACTGCTGGAGCCTCGGTGGTGTGCTCAGTGAGTGAATGGCTGGACAGTGTCTGGACGGATTTGTGAGTGAGCCAGGCTCCTCTGGACGCCAGCCCCGGAGAAGCTGGGGAGGCGCCTGTCCCCTCGCCCACAACCCAGCACCGTCTGTCTTCCCTCCTGGTTCTCAGGCCCCCAGGCCCTCAAGCTCCCCCTGTTCACCCACCAGGCCTGCCTTCTCCACCATCCCCGGCTCTCTACCACTGTCTCCTTCCGTCCCTGGGGCTGGTCTCGGAGGCTCAGTAAAGGGTTAGGAGGGTGGATGTGTCCGTGGAAGCCAGGCCTACACTGTCCAGGATCGGGGGCTTGGGGAGAATGCGCCGGCTATTTGCTGTCTGGAATAAACCTCAGGGGCACTTCTGACCAATGAAAACTGTCAGAACCCTTTCTCCTCCGCTCTAAGGCCAAGCTGGGCCTGCCTCACAGCCGGCACGGCCCCGCTGCCTGGACAGCAGGATTCTACCGCACCCAGGGAGCCACTGGCAGCTTCTCTTTCGCCCCCACCTCATCCCACTGCGTTGATGGGGAGTGGGGGTCCCCAGCTGCTACTCCCAGGTGTCCTGACACCAGCTGGTGTCCTCCGCTTGGCGGTCCCCACAAACCCGGGGTCAGCATGGGAAAGCGCTCCCTCACACACACCAAAACACCTAGGACGTTCCCCAGGCCGGGTCACCTGCCTGTAGTCTTGACCAGTGAAGGTCTCTTCTCTTTCGTCAAACCCACCAAGCCCAGCCCCAGAGATAACCCTGCACCTCCTCCCCACAGAAGCAAGTCTGCCTTCTCTCCTCAGAGGAGACAGAAGGCAGAGGAGCTTCAGGGAGGAGGTCAGCCGCCCAAGACAAGGCGCCATGGGCCTGCTGAAGCGGGGTGGCGGGGCGCCCTGCAGATCCAGAGCACCCTCCCTGTGCAGACGGAAGTGCCTCAGAAAGTGGGGCAGTTAACGGGGCTGCCTGCCTTGATGACCAGGGTGTGGGAGACCTGAGTTCTGCTCACTCTGTAACAAAATGACTGTGAGTCACTGTCCTGCTCCAGAAATGAGCGTATCTTTATTTCCAACTGTACCTGAGGGTTTGATAAGATCTCTAAGATTTTCATGCTCTTATTCTTTTTTAAGTTGTTGGGTGAAGGCAACTTTTTTTTTATTTATTTCTCTATGTGTGTGCCATCACTCAATCTTACCCAACTCTTGGTGACCCCATGGACCGTAGCCTGCCAGGCTCCTCTGTCCATGGGATTCTTCAGGCAAGAATACTGGAGTGGGTTGCCATTTCCTACTCAAGGGGACCTTCCCAACCCAGGGATCGAACCAATGTCCCTTGCGTCTCCCACATCGGCAGGCAGATTCTTTACTACTTACTTTTTACTAGTGAACCACCATGGAAGCCCTTTACTGATTTATTATTTATTTTATTTATTTGGCTGCTCCAGGTCTTATTTGTAGCATATGGGATCTAGTTCCCTGACCAGGGATTGAACCTGGGCTCCTGTATTGGGAGCACAGAGTTTTAGCCACGGGACCACTAGGGAAGTCTCAAGATTTTCATGCTCTATAGTCTTAGTGGTCACAGCTTTATTTTTTAATAAAAGAAAAAAAAAAGGTGTTGATTTGGAATTCTCTCAGGGACTTGAAGAGAAAGAATATGACATCACAAGGATGGAGGGCACCAGGATGTTCTCAGGGACGCCCCAGATGCCCATCACGGGATCATACCAAGGCCTGGGAACACTGGCCCCCCAGATGCAAAAGGGGACCCTCCAGGGATTTTAATATATCCAGGGCAAGGGTTCTCAAAGTGTGGTTTTGGGACCTGTGGGATGGGGTGCTCCGGAGGCCCTTTCAAGAGGTCTATGCGGCCAAAACTATTTTCCCATGACTTTTTCCCTCTCGTTCTCTGTGAGTGTGCAGTGGAGCTTTTCAGGGCCTACGTAACACTGCAGACGTCAACAGGATTCCAACTGTCTTCTGTCAAGACAGCCATTAAAGAAATTTGCAGACACATAAAACATTGGTATTCTCACTCCTTAACTTTGTTTTGGGAAACAGATTTTTAAATCTTTAATATGTAGTGACTTCACTATTGGTATTTTTTAACGAATTAACAAGGGTCTCTGATTTAATTTCTAATCTGGTAAATATCACTAGTTAAGTGAAAGTGTTAATTGTTCAGTCGTGTCTGACTCTGCGACCCCACGGACTGCAGTTCTATCCATGGGCTCCTCTATTCATGGGATTTCCCAGACAAGAATATTGGAGTGGGTTGTCATTTCCTTCTCCAGGGGATCTTCCCAAACCAGGGATTGAACCCAGGTCTCTCACATTGCAGGCCGGTTGTTTACTTTGTAAGCCACGAGGGAAGCAATAGAATACATCAATAGATACAATCCCCTTAGAAGATCTCAGCACCTTCGGTAAAATTTAAGAGTGAAAAGGCATCTAAAGGCGTCCAAGCTAGAAGCACTGGTCTAGTGGTGGTGACCCTGCCCGGGTAGCTGATCGGGGTTGCGTCCTGGGTACGTCTCCTGGCTCCCATGAGTCTTGCTTGCTTTGTTTATGAAAAAGCAGTGACAGTAACTTCTGGGGAAATTTTCAGAGGAAAGCACGGATCTGGAAGCCAGCCCTGTGAAATATAAGGACCCCTATCCAAGAGTGACTCTAAGAACACAGAGAGCAGTTGGAAGTGACCCCCAGGCTGCCAAGCCCCTGGATGGGGTTGAGGGGATTTGGATCTGGCAGCTCCCAGAACAATCCTTCTCAGGTAGTGGATACATGACCCAAGTCTTCAGTGAGTCCCATGCTGTGAGCCCCACAGCAGGAGCCCCAGGGAACACCCTCTGATCACAAGCCTTGTTGCAGTTAGGAGCCTTAGCAGTAAACCAGCTGCCCACCACCACCCCCACCCAGCCCTGCAGGGAGCCCACCCAGGCTGGAAACCCTCGGAGGACCAGAGCCCAGCACCCAGGAACTCCCAGGGTGAGCAAGGGGCATCCAGACAGCAATCACCAGCCTCTCATACACAAGAGAGGCCTGTTCCTCGCTCTGGGGGCTCAGGGCGGGTGGGGGGAGAAAGGAATTCCCCTCCCACCCTGGAGCTCTCCCAGAGCACAACAGGCGCTTTGTGCGGTCCGGCTGCCAGGAGGGCGCCTACCTTCAGCAGCAGCCTCCCGCGGCCGTCCCAGTCTATCTGCAGGTCCTCCCCGAAGCTGAGGTGCAGGGAGGCCGTCACAGTGTGCTGGATCCGGAGGTCACCTGGAACCAAGCAAGGTCGGGGTTCAGGCTTGGGGTACGGCCAGGGCAGAGGGCGGCAGGCAGACGGGTTGTAGACAGAAGTGGGCTTTGTCACAAAGGACTGTGGCAATGAAAGCGGTGGATTAGGGGGCAGCTGGGGGGGTGGCCATGAGGCTTACAGAGGGTCTCAGAGGAAAGGTGGGTCAGTGTGGGTGCAGTGCAAACTGGGCTCCACGTAGAAGAAGGTGCCTCTGCCTCCCTCCGGTAGCCTGCCATTTCCCATACTGCCACGAGGGGGCATAGAGGCTCCTGCATCCTTAGCTCATGCACCTGCCTTGAGCTGGGATCGATTTTTCACTGAACCTCTTCTAACCCCTTTATCATTCCCTGGGCTGTAGCACATGCTTCCAGGCTGAGTGACCCAGTCCTCACCAGTGAGGAATGCTGTGAGCAAAGCTAAACCTGCAGCTTTCTCTGGAGACAACGTAGGAGGCACACCTCTTATCCTAGGGAACACAGCATCTCATGGGAGACACACAGCATTAAGCACAACACGGACAAGCTGTGGACCCACTGGCCCAAGTTCACCCACTGTGTGCAATATGCGGATGCTGAGTCATGGGGTGGCCAGTGGTCATAAAGAAGAGGGGCAGGGTACGGGAGCCCCTTTGAGAGTGAAGGTTGGAATCATGCTGTGCGTGATGGTACATCGCCGCCTGGCAAAGTCACTGAGCAGGGAGCTTTTCCCAGAGGTCATGGGGTCATGCGGCTTTGCCCCATGATGTCTTGGGGTCTGACCTATCACCAGCCACCCCGCCATCATTCAGCTCATCCTCCTCCTCCAGGAAGCCTTCCTTTCTTGCAGCATAAATTCAGGCACCAGCCTGTCCTCCAACAATAGCACTCAGGGTGGGGGGCTCCAGGGGAGGAGGGTGCCCACCTTGAAGGAGGGGAATCTGGACGTCCTGGCCATCCAGGGCGACTCCACCTCCGTGCTTCAGCTTCAGGAGGCCGTGGTGTGGGCTGGGCAGGCGGACGGTGACAGAGCGGGTGCAGACCGCATCAGGGTCGTCGGCACACTGCCAGGGGGGGCGTGCAGAGGGGTGTCACCACCACCCCCAGCCCATGCACTCAGGGAAAGACCCCAACCAGGCAGCCTCAGCTTCGCTCACTCAGAACCACTCCCTCCTCAAGAGTCTAGGCCCAAAGGAAATCAAGGACCTGGATCCTCAAGGAGCCCTGGGCACCCTGTCTGTCCTCCTCTTTGCTGGGTAGGGAAGAAGTACATGTGGGGTCACCTTGGCCCTCATCCTGATGGGCACCCCCGGGCCGCTTGGCAGGCTCACCTGGACAGTCTCTATGACGACGGAGAAGGAGTGGTCCTGGCAGTCCTGGGCCAGCAGGTACTGGCAGACCCCGCTGAAGGTGAAGTACCTGTCATCAAAGCTCTTGAAGTGGGATTGTCCTGTGATGAGACACTCTCCTAGGGGGACAGGGAGAGAAGGCAGCCTCAGCTTCGCTCACTCAGAACCACTCCCTCCTCAAGAGTCTAGGCCCAAAGGAAATCAAGGACCTGGATCCTCAAGGAGCCCTGGGCACCCTGTCTGTCCTCCTCTTTGCTGGGTAGGGAAGAAGTACATGTGGGGTCACCTTGGCCCTCATCCTGATGGGCACCCCCGGGCCGCTTGGCAGGCTCACCTGGACAGTCTCTATGACGACGGAGAAGGAGTGGTCCTGGCAGTCCTGGGCCAGCAGGTACTGGCAGACCCCGCTGAAGGTGAAGTACCTGTCATCAAAGCTCTTGAAGTGGGATTGTCCTGTGATGAGACACTCTCCTAGGGGGACAGGGAGAGGGGAGAGTGGGTGTCTCAGCGGGTCCCCTGGGGAGACAAGGGGGAGGGGAGATGGGGTGTCCCAGCAGGACCCCTGGGGAGACAGTGGAGGGGATAGTAGGTGTCCCAGTGGGCTCCCTGGGGAGATAGGGGATGAGGGGAGAGTGGGTGTCCCAGCAGGACCCCTCGGGGGACAGGGGGAGGGGAGAGGGGGTGTCCCAGCAGGACCCCTGGGGAGACAGGGGGAGGGGAGAGGGGGTGTCCCAGCAGGACCCCTGGGGAGACAGGGAGAGGGGAGAGGGGGTGTCCCAGCAGGACCCCTCGGGGGACAGGGGGAGGGGAGAGGGGGTGTCCCAGCAGGACCCCTGGGGAGACAGGGGGAGGGGAGAGGGGGTGTCCCAGCAGGACCCCTGGGGAGACAGGGAGAGGGGAGAGGGGGTGTCCCAGCAGGACCCCTCGGGGGACAGGGGGAGGGGAGAGGGGGTGTCCCAGCAGGACCCCTGGGGAGACAGGGGGAGGGGAGAGGGGGTGTCCCAGCAGGACCCCTGGGGAGACAGGGAGAGGGGAGAGGGGGTGTCCCAGCAGGACCCCTCGGGGGACAGGGGGAGGGGAGAGGGGGTGTCCCAGCAGGACCCCTGGGGAGACAGGGGGAGGGGAGAGGGGGTGTCCCAGCAGGACCCCTGGGGAGACAGGGAGAGGGGAGAGGGGGTGTCCCAGCAGGACCCCTCGGGGGACAGGGGGAGGGGAGAGGGGGTGTCCCAGCAGGACCCCTGGGGAGACAGGGGGAGGGGAGAGGGGGTGTCCCAGCAGGACCCCTGGGGAGACAGGGAGAGGGGAGAGGGGGTGTCCCAGCAGGACCCCTCGGGGGACAGGGGGAGGGGAGAGGGGGTGTCCCAGCAGGACCCCTGGGGAGACAGGGGGAGGGGAGAGGGGGTGTCCCAGCAGGACCCCTGGGGAGACAGGGAGAGGGAGAGGGGGTGTCCCAGCAGGACCCCTCGGGGGACAGGGGGAGGGGAGAGGGGGTGTCCCAGCAGGACCCCTGGGGAGACAGGGGGAGGGGAGAGGGGGTGTCCCAGCAGGACCCCTGGGGAGACAGGGAGAGGGGAGAGGGGGTGTCCCAGCAGGACCCCTCGGGGGACAGGGGGAGGGGAGAGGGGGTGTCCCAGCAGGACCCCTGGGGAGACAGGGGGAGGGGAGAGGGGGTGTCCCAGCAGGACCCCTGGGGAGACAGGGAGAGGGGAGAGGGGGTGTCCCAGCAGGACCCCTCGGGGGACAGGGGGAGGGGAGAGGGGGTGTCCCAGCAGGACCCCTGGGGAGACAGGGGGAGGGGAGAGGGGGTGTCCCAGCAGGACCCCTGGGGAGACAGGGAGAGGGGAGAGGGGGTGTCCCAGCAGGACCCCTCGGGGGACAGGGGGAGGGGAGAAGGAGCGTCCCAGTGGGTCCCCTGGGGGGTGTCCCAGTGGGGGGCACTTCCTGGGTTTCTCCCCACCACGGTCTAGAAAGGGGCCCCACAGGAGGACTCTACTCAGGCCCCACTCCTCTGGCCATGAGAGGTCAAGGCCCAGTGGGTCAATCCTGAGCCTCAGGGAGTGAAGTCACACCCAGGGAGTGAAGTCACACCCAGGGAGTCACACCCAGGGAGCTGGGCTGCAGGGGATGGTGACGCTGGGTGATGACGCTGGGTCAGAAGCCAGGGTTAGTTCCAGCTCTGGGATCTGGGTTCACCGTGGCTCCCAGCCCTCCCCACTGCCTCCCTGGGTTCTGCTCTGCTAGGGTCAGAAGCCTTTCTCTGCACTGTTATCATGGGGGATCCCCCCAACCAGGAGAGTCCCTGAGGGCAAGAGGGCAGAAAGCCAGCCCAGAGCAGTGATGGGGTCAGCAGTCCAGGGGCCGGGATGCTGTCCTCACCCCCTGCCCAGCCAAGGGGCAGCTCTCAGGCCTCCTCATGGGCAAACCCCTGTTGGGACTTCAGCGGAACCAGTGGGGGCCCGGACCCCATCTGCCCACTATCTCACCACTGCCCAAGCCAGCTCCCCAGCCAGGCTGACACAGCGGGGGGTAGCAGCGAGGACTTCCCAGCATCACCCTGCAGCCCCAGCCCTCGACTTGCCCCGGATCTAACTGCTATTCTGTCCTCCCCAGGCCCCGGATCAGCTCATGGTGCAGGCCCAACACACCCTGGACCCAGACCATCTGTGGTGAGGAGGGGGCTCTGCCATCATCTCCAGTGATGCCTGCTGGCCCCGCCCCACTCAGGGCATCCCCATCTTGGGGCCCACAATGGCCCCACTGAAGCCCAAGCAGTATCTGGAGTGCTTCCCAGCCCCCTTCTTCGCGTCCCGTCTCCACCTTCTCCTCTACAGAGAAATAACCAGGGACACATGCCATGGCTATTCCACAAAGTGGGAGCCCTCCTTCCCAGCCCTGTCACCCCCAGCCTGCAAAGAGCAAAGACTCATCCTCCACGGCACGGATCTGCTCTGCACCGCAAGTTCCCCCTAAGTGGGCCCTACAGCCAGCTCCATCTCCAGGGGCTGATGCTGGGCCCTGTCACACAGTCAGGAGTCCCCAAAGGCCTAAGGCGGTGGGGAGGGGGGGTGCCAGCTGCCCACCTGTCAAAGACCAGGCTTATCAGCCCCTGACTACCACCTCATGCCTATATCTGCACTGAAAGGCACAGCGGGCATGGGGCGGGACCCCAACTTGGGGTCCAGGTGTGGCTCTGTCCTTGGAAGTCAGGGGGAGGGCAAGTAGCCCCCAAACCTCCATTAAAACCCTTAATCAGAGACTTCCCTGGCGGTCCAGTGGCTAAAACTCCACTCTCCCAGTGCAGGGGGCCCAGGTTCCATTCCTGGTCAGAGAACCTGATCCCGCACGCCACAACTAAGACCCAGCACAGCCAAATAAATCAATATTTTTTTAAAAATAAACAACAGAGTTGGGAGGGCTTCCAGACTGTGAGCTTATCTACACTCAGGAGGTGGCGACCCCTGTTCCACGAGGAAAGAAGCTCTGGGCTCAGGACCCTTCCAGAGTTTGCCCAGTGTACCTCTTCATCTAGCGTTTATATCCTTCATATTTCTTTTTTGTAATAAACTGGTAATAGTAAGTGTAGTGTTTGCCCAAGTTCTGTGAGCCATTCTAGCAGTTACCATGGCTGGCATCAGAAGTAGGGACGCTTGGTTGCAGACCTTCACCTCCGGGTTCTGCACTAACCCCAGGTAGTCAGGCTCAGAAACGCAGTGAAGGGTAGGGCACCCAGGTGGCGTCCAGTAAGTCAGAGAATTGGCTGTTGTGGGGAAAACACGAATGCATGGTGCCAGAACTGTGAGCAGAAACAAGTCATGACTTCCCACTGCACTGCCCCCCAAGAAGGGCACGAATAAGGGGCCACTCTTTGTGGAAGTCAGAGCATAACGGGCAATGATTAGGGGCAAGGGTGGGCAAGGGTCACCCCGGCCGATTGCAGCCAAGCTGGAATTCCAAATCCACGGGTGTCACGAGAAAGCCTTTTTAAAAAAGATACTTGTTTATTTGGCCTCATCGAGTCTCAGCTGCGATGTGTGGCCTTCGTTGCTCCGCGGCATGTGGGATCTTACTTCCTCGACCAGAGATCAAACACATCCCTGCATTGGAAGGCAGATTCCTAACCTGGACCATCAGAGGAGTCCCGAAAAAGCCTTTCTGAAAGGGATTTTTCAGATGCTGTCATCATTCCACAAAGTGATACAGCTCTGTGCATCACAGGTCTTGGCCCCGTCACAGGGAAATGGGTGGGAATGCTTCCCCCAGCCTCTCTCTGTTTTCTCAAGAGCACTCTAATCTGAATAAGAAATTGGACTTGCCTTATCTCTGACAATGTCCAGGAAAAGAAGGGTCAATGAGAGAATCCACAAACATTCCAAAGCAAAACCTTGGGGCCTGAATCTACTCCTATCTGATTTCCTGCTCTGACCTCCCCTGATGGGCATCCTTAAGTTTCCCGGGAATCAGAAGTCTGAATATTGTATTTTGCTTATCTCCTTGGTACAACTAGGGATGGGGCTGCCTCGCAGGAAACCCAGGAACACAGCCGTGCTGGAGAGCCGTGAGCCGGGGGGGCTGGAGGAGGAGCCAAAAGGATGGGCTGCACAGTGACACTCACCCAAGCCCTGCCCACAGGTTCCCGAGAAGACCAAGTTCTGCCAAGAGCACGCATTCCTAGCCACTTGGTCAGCAAAAGGCAGCTGGACATGTCGCTGGCCACCACCGGACGCAACAGGTGGGCAATAAAGGTTTGGGTCGTCTCCTGCAACTTCCAATTAGTTTGATTTCATGGGGATCCTGGACACGTGTGTGTGTGTGTGTGTTAGTCACTCACTCAGTCTGACTCTTTGAGACCCCATGGACTATAGTCCACCAGGCTCTTCTGTCCATGGAATTCTCCAGGCAAGAATACTGGAGTAGGTTGCCATTCCCTTCTCCAGGGGATCTTCCCAATCCAGGGATTGAACATAGGTCTCCCGCACTGCAGGCAAATTCATACTGTCTGAGCCACTGGGGAAGTCAACCCACATGGCAAGTACGAAACAGAGGTCAGGCGGTTGTGAGTTTGAGTCTGTGAGTTGTGAGTTTGTCTCTGTCTTATAGCATCTGTCTGACTCTGGGTGAGTTACTTGACCTCTCTGAACCTGTTTCCTCTTTTGTAAAATGAGAATAAATTGCACCTGCCTCATAACGAATAGAAAACGTCATGTAATTGACTGAAAAGGGAGACACATCAGGAGAAGAGCCAGGGTCATGGCAGGGGACAGCTGGAGGGGAGAAGGCAGAGGGAGATCTGAGCAGACAAAATTTGCTGTAGATGGAGTTGGGGCTAAACAGAGGAGAAAGTAAAAGGCAGAGACTGTATTGAAACTTTTCCTAAACGGACTTTCCAGGGTGGAGACAGGGTAGGAGAAATCACTGGGTGGCCTGGTTTTTCTAGCTCTTGTGGTGCGGTGCTCAGTCATGTCCGACTCTTTGCGACCCCATGGACTGTAGCCCACCAGGCTCCTCCGTCCATGGGATTCTCCAGCAAGAATACTGGAGTGGGTTGCCATTTCCTCCTCCAAGGGATCTTCCCAACCCAGGGATCAAACCCAAGTCTCCTGTGGCTCCTGCATCACAGGCAGATTCTTTACCTGCCTCAGATTCTTTTACTGAGACACCTGGGAAGCCCTTGGATCCTGCCAAGGTGTTTGGCTCAGGCATTCTGGAAAATTCCAGAAATTTCTCACGTCAACTTTAAAGAACTATCAAGCCCTTCTTCCTCTTAATTTTCCAAGGAATCTGCGTCATCTTTGTTTAGTCATCCATGACCTTGCAGGTTTCACAGCTCACGCAACCGTAATCCTCTGAGCAAACAGGTGACAGGAAATAGGGTGAAAGCTTTGCCCAGCTGCAGTCTCTTGTTTCACTGCTTGGGGCCTCCCTTGGCTGGCCGGAAAGGAACAGTTTAGCACAGCTGCTGCTGCAGCTGTGAACAGGGGCTGCATCCAGCCTGCATGTCCAGGTGAGGAGAGACTGCCTGGCTACGTGGTCCTCCCCGTCTGGTAAGGGAGGCTGCACCTCTCCACCGGGAGGAGGGCAGTGGTGTGGGGGAAAGCTCCCTACCTGGACAGTCCTCATTGCTGCAGACCCACTGGCTGTTTCGGCAGATGCTGGTGGAGAGAGAGGCACGGGTTATGGGTGGGTCTGCAGAGGCAGGCATCCATGAACGGATTTGGAGAGGACACCGCCACCCCACATCCCCCAAGGAGGGGTATGTGACCAGAAAGCCACCCAAATCAGAGGGGGCTTCAGGAGGTGATGGTGCACTTAGTGGGGCTTCAGCAGCAGACGACTCATGGAGACAACGCCGAGGCAAGGGAGCCATCCCTGACAGACAGACAGAAGAGGGAAAGCAAGCGAGTCCACCCAGGCACGAAGCAGTTGAATCGCTACCCTCTCAACACACACACACACACACACACACACACACATATGCACACACATACACAGACACACACAAACACACGCGCACATCCATACACACATATATACACACAATACACACATTACACATATAAACACACATGTACAAAATGTACACACATACACACACATATTGCTGGTGGAAGACAGAAAGGGTGGACTCTGACGGAGTAACGCCCTGACCCGTGCTGGGCAGCCCTGGAGACTCCTGGAAGACAGCCCAGGAGGGAAAGGCAGCCAGGGACAAGGTCTTGAGGTGTTCCCCTCCCCTGTGTGCGGGGTTCAAGGGGACACCCAGAGCGGCTTCTGGAAGAAATGGCTTGAGAGAAGCAAAGGCAACAGGGGGAAAGAGTCGCTTATTAAAGCATGGCTGGCGGTGTGGCTAGAGACGCTGTTTGCCCGTGAAGCGGCCTTCCCCACAACCCCCCTCCTCCAGGCAGATCTGTATATAACCCTTGCTCCCCACTGTCAACCTCCACGGCCTTTCCCAAACCACCCCCAGCCCAGGCCTGGTCCTGCTCCACCTGCCGGTGTCCCAAATGCCCCTGCTGGCCCAGCAGCCCCTCCCCAGCCCCTGGCAGCTCCCCAAACTTGCACTGCTCAGCCCCAGTTACCAGGTGTTGCAGTCTCGCGAGAGGGAGGCGCCTGGAGGGTATGGCTTTCCAGCATGCACACAGGGACACTCGGCACTTTCCACACAGCGGCCTTCATCCAGGAGCTGTCCCTCTGGGTCAAGGGCATCAAGACAAAGACTCAGCCTTGTCACCATTATGACTCATCTCGCAGCCACAGAAGCCCTGGGGTGGTCATCTGCTCAGGGCTTCTTGCAGAAAGCTCAAAGGACTCTTTCTATGATGCTGATCTTTCAGTTTGCAAAGTGAGGGGGTTGGGGGAGGCTATTTATCTCCACTCTAGTGATGAAGCAATGGGGGAAAGAGTTTTGTTCAAGGCCTTCCAGAAAGGAAGCCATGAATCTAGGCTGAAGGCTTCTCCCAGAAAGATCAAAGAATTTCTTTTCTGTCTATCTTGCACAGAGATGGGGGAAGATTGTTTGTCTCCACGTTCGTCTCAAAGACACGGAGGCAAATGTTTCGTTCAAAGTCTTTAGTAGGCAAGTCGCGAGTGGAAACACACAAGACTCACTCTCAGTAATTACCCAGGACTTTTCACCAAAGCTCACCAGGCCTCTCCTGAAAGAGACTCTTTTTCAGCTGAGCTCACATGGCCAACCCAGGAGAGAGTTTAGACTGTCCTTCTCCCAGACCACGCCCTGACTCTTAACCGAGAAAACACTGCAGCTCAGATAAAGCCATGAGCCACCCTCTCCCCCAAACAAAGTCACTGTTGGAGCCCAGATCACCCTACTGCCCAGACACACATGCGCTTTCGTGGATATGGTACAACAGGAAAACATAAACTAAAAATAAATGCCAACTTAATTCTGGCCACTCTGTACAAAGACTTTTAAAAAAGTAAATAAAGGGTCTCTGAATTCAGTGACGAGGAATAAACACAAGCAGCCTTCATCTGGCTTCTCCGAGCCAAGGGCACTGGCGAGGTCTCAGGTTTGTAAATAAAGTGGGACGTCTGTTACCAGGGCAGCTGCAGCCATCCACACACTGCTCCCGACACACTTCGGTGATACTCAGGCTCCGGCAGGTCCTGTGGCATGGGGACACACACTCCTTGTACTCCATGCCCGCGGGGCAGTCTGGTCCTGAAACGGAAAACCCAGGAGTCTCCCTGGAGCCAGTCCCCTCCAGGCAGCATCTCACAGGCCAAGAGGTGCTCAGAGCCCTTGAGGCCCCTTTGTCTGGCCCCTCTGTCTTCAGTGCCCCAGGGGCCATCTCCACTTCAGTGGCACCCCAGTGGTCAATGTCACCTCCCAGGCGATCCGCTGACCACTCCTGCCCTGAAAGGGCATCTTCCACCTTGTGGGGCCTGGTTAAGACTCAGCAGGGTCACCTGGCACCACCACGCTCCTCCTCAGACACCTGATCCCCACGAACAACTGGCCACTCGTTTGCTTCTCTGCTCTTTTTCTCTTAAACCCCTCTCCGGGGGATGCCAAATGCCTCCAGGCTGAGAATGCAAGGCCCCCAAGGCCACACAAGCCAGAAATGGTGTCTCCATCCCATCCCTCTTCTGAGGGCTCCTCTTCCTCAAGAACTTGGGCTTGGGATTTCCCTGGTGTCCAGTGATTAGGGCTTCGCCTTCCAATGCAGGGGGTGTAGGTTTGATCCCTGGTCAGGGAGCTAAGATCTCACATGGGCAAAATAAAATAAAATAAAACAGAAGGAATATTGTAACAAATTCAATAAAGACTTTAAAAATGGTCCACATCAAAAATTTTTTTTTGAAAAAAGAAAGAGATTGGGTTCAATCAGACACCCCACCCAGAAAGTGCACACAGCATCTTCCAGGCTAGGGGATGGTCATTCCTATCTATGTCCACTGAGTGGCAGGACAGCCCTCGGAGCTCATCACTTAAGCCTCTGTTCCCACTGGACCCAGCCCTTCATGGATAAGGACGGCTCTCCTTTGTCTCTCTACTGGCCGCTGACTGATGCTCAGGCGGAAGAACCAGAAGGACCGAGCATCCCAAACCGCCTCTCCTCCAAGATATCTTGGTCATCTGCCCCTCCTACCTTCAAAGACCCGAAAAGACAGCCAGTCCCCCTTCCAGAGGCGAACCCAGCTGTCAACAACCACCCTTCTCACACCCCCACAGCAAAGATGAAAAGCTCTTAGAAGCTGGAAACACACACACACGCACACGGAAAGGCGTGTGCGTGTGTGTGGTGTAAACATTCCGGCTGCCTGCCCTGCACCATCAGCCAGTGTGATCTACGGGAAGCCTGCGGGGGGCAGGGCGGAGGAAGGAGGAGGAGGTGGCCTGCAAGTGACTGCAGCAGCTCCTAGTTCTTCACCATAACTTGGGAGTGGTGACTATCACGATGGCTAGGGACCCAGTGAGATTAGATGACTGAGTGCGGGAGGGATGGAGAGTACCAGCCAGAGGAGAGAAGGGAGGCAGTGACAGTCAGGGACTTGAGAAATGCCTGCCAGGATGCGGAGATCCCCGCCCTGCTCCTGGTCAGTTTCAGACTTGAACAGAGACCCCCAGCAGAGCTGGGAAACAGCTTTTGATCCACGAGGAAGCGGGGAGGCCGTGCGTGACAACAGAGGCTGCTGCTGCTAAGTCACTTCAGTCGTGTCCGACTCTGTGTGACCCCATAGACGGCAGTCCACCAGGCTCCCCCGTCCCTGGGACTCTCCAGGCAAGAACACTGGAGTGGGTTGCCATTTCCTTCTCCAATGCATAAAAGTGAAAAGTGAAAGTGAAGTCGCTCAGTCGTGTCCGACCCTCAGCGACCCCATGGACTGCAGCCTTCCAGGCTCCTCTGTCCATGGGATTTTCCAGGCAAGAGTACTGGAGTGGGGTGCCATTGCCTTCTCCGGACAACAGAGGCAGGAGAAGCGATATGGGGACTTTGCCAGGGGGACCTTTCAAACCTCCTTGAAGCCGTTAGGGAGGGGACTCGCCCTGTGAGCCGGGGACAGGGGGCAGGAGCCGCGGGGAACCGGGGCTACTTGGGGTGGGACACCCAGCGCGGGCCCCGCCCACCCCGGCGGGAGGTGGGGTCCCGCGCAGACTCACGGCAGGAGCTGCGGTCCGCCCAGCCGTACAGCGGCATGCCCTGCTGGGCGCAGGCGCGGGCGTACTCCAGGAGCGCAGGGCAGGGGCAGCGCAGCCCCTGGGCGCATGCACACAGCATCCGCTCACACAGGGCCACAAAAGGCTCGGGGTCCACCAGGGCGTGGCAGCGGGCGAACACGGAGGCCGTCTTCATAAGCTGGCACTGCTCCCACAGGCCCTGTGGGAAAGAGAGGCCACCTAGGAAGGCTGCCACCCACACGGCCGGGTGTCCCCTGACCTTGGGGCTTGGAGACCCGCCACGCCCGGAAATCCAAGACCGCTCTCTCACACCCGGGAGGTGCTTGTCCACGTCTGCTAAGCGAAACAGTCCGGCAGTTCGAGGAACTCTGTTGGATCCCTGTTTGGCGCCCCCAGGCCAGGGCAGCCTTGTGAGCTGAGCCCTGGAAATGCAGATGCCAGGGGCCTGGCCTGCAGGGGCAGACAGTGTCCTCTGAAGGGCAAGGGTAAAGAGTTCTGTGAGTGAAAGGAGCAGAACTTGAAGTTCTTCTGGAATCCACCGGAGGCTGTGAGGGTCCCAGTGAGGAAGGCCAGGCATCTGATCCGCACCCACCTGGTCACTTCCCCTCCCTGAGCTTGGTTCCTCCATCAGAGATGAGGTTTAGAAAGCGGACCCTCCAGGCTTCATCCCCAGAGACTTAAACTCCATGTGTCAGGGATGAAGCTGAGCAAACATTTCCAAGATGGCTCCTGGGATGGGCCAGACTGGACCAGTTCCCATCAGCAAAAACTTGCCAGGACTCTACAGAGTGTCCCACGGGTGCTGCCAGGTTAAGAATGTTCCTAGGTTGTATCACTTTGTTGACAACCTAAACCCCATAACACAAACAGGTTTGGAACTGTTCTCACTAATGACTCCTGGACAAGTTAGTATAAACACCCTTCCCTGTAAGTTGTATTTGTAAGCACCTTCACATTCTGCATTTTGGTAATTTTTCTCAATAACATGCATGCCAAGTCTCTTCGGTCGTGTCTGACTCTGTGCGACCCTGTGGACTACAGCCTGCCAGGCTCCACTGTCCACCAGATTCTCCAGGGAAGAATACTAGAGTGGATTGCCATTTCCTCCTCCAGGGGATCTTCCCGACCCAGGGATCGAACCCACATCTCTTAGGTCTACCTGTATTGGCAAGCAGGTTCTTTACCACTAGTGCCTATCAGAGATGTTAAATCATGAAAAAAAACCATGCATTGGTAATTTTTAAACTCATGTTTTTGTTTTTCACAATTTAACGTTTCTGAAATCAGAGCACATCTTAAAGTCAATATCGCACTTTGTCTTCAATTTGACATGAGGCAGTATTGTTGCTATAACTGATGCCCACAGGGTACATGATTTCCTTCCTGTACAGGCATGTTCTCAGAGTGAAGGGAAGCCAGCTGTTGGTGGAAGGACTTCAGCTAAAATGAAGGAAGTACAAGAAGAGCGAGCTGAGTCCTGGAGGGTCAATCAGAGCAAATCCGCATTCGTAAAGGGATGGTGAAAAAGAGCAAACAAATGACCAATTTTCAGGAAAGAGAACTCCAATCTGCTCTAAATGTACAAGGTCAATGAGGACAAGGCTGGTTCTGATCAAGGAGCTAGCCCCGTGGTCTCTAGAGGAATAGAAATCGGACCCAGTGCTTCTTCCCACCTGGGAGAGCCACCTGCGAGAAGCCCCAGGGTCATGTGGTGGTCCCGGGGAAACGTGTGTCCTGTCCACAGTGCCCTGCCCTTGCCTGGCTTGCACAGTTTGCCATCAGAACCAGGGCCCTGATCGCCACAGGCCCCTGGGAGGACCGAGGGAGCTCCAAGGCCAGCTGGCCCAAGCAGTTGGGCGTAACTGGTTCCCTCTGCCCCTGAGAAAAGCAGCAGTCACATGGACTGCTAAATTGCAAAGCTGCAGCAAGCAGGCTTGTGCAAGGATGATTAGCAGCTCTGCAAACTGAGAGCTGTGGCTGAGAACAGCCTCCCTCTCTCCATGACCCTACCCTCCTGAGCTTTCCCCCGCACCCTCACATGGCAGAGAAAAAGCAGAGGCTTAAGTCCAGCTTTGCCCCAGTCTGGTGGTGGGGATGGGGACAAAGCTCATTCTTCCGTGGAAAAGGGCACCCTGGAGTAAAACGAGACTCCAGCTGCAGACACTGCCTCACAGCTGGACACGTGGAGCAAGTGACTGATGAACAAAGATGGCCGCCTTGGCCTGTGTTGCTGAAGTGATGACATGCGCCTGTCCTTCACCACCCGAGCACTTCAGGGGAAGCTGATGTTTCTGAAGACAACACCAGCAAAAGCCCTGCCCTGGCCCTGGTATGACATCACAGTCCCGGGCCCAGCTTCTTCCTCTTCCCTGTGCTGGCTGTGTGACCCTAGCTGCTTACCTAACCCCACCTCCTCTGTGGAGGCAATAATAGCAGCGCCTCTTTGAAAAGACTATGGCAAACTAGGACTGCACCAAACTATGACTTAGACCCTGAAAAGACATAAGTCAGAGCTATGTGTTTTCCAGTAGTCATGCCGGATGTGAGAGTTGGACCATACAGAAGGCTGAGCGCTGAGGAACTGATGCTTTCAAATTGTGGTGTTGAAGAAGACTCTCCTTGGACAGCAAGGAGATCAAACTAGTCCATCCTAAAGGGAATCAATCCTGAATATTTATTGGAAGGACTGATGCTAAAGCTGAAGCTCCAATACTTTGGCCACCTGATAACTCATAAGAGCTGACTCATTAGGAAAGACCCTGATGCTGGGAAAGATTGAGGGCATGAGGAGAAGGGGGCGACAGAGGAAGAGATGGTTGGATGGCGTCACCAACTCAATGGACAAACTCCGGGAGACAGTGGAGGACAGGGGAGTCTGATGTGCTGCAGTCCACGGGGTCACAAAGAGTTGGATGTGACTTAGCGACTGAAAAACAATCTGAAAGGACGAAAGTGAAGACTGGATGGAATAATGCACGCCAGAGGCTTAGCCTTAGAAATGGTGACGTTTCACCATCATCATTGTCACTGGCATTGATATCCTGGCCACCAAAGAGAGCCCTTCCACTGTCCTTACTGCCACCAGGCATCTCTTCAGAAGAGTGAACAGATCACCAGCAGGACAGAAGGATATCTTTGTCCCTTTTCCCATCTCCATCTGCCGGGTTGTACAGGGGTGAATGGTTGCCAAGGCAACACTATCAATTCACTAGTATCTTGGGGGTTCCCTGGTCAACAGAGGGCTGCTGTTACTGATCTTTTCTTTGGGACAGTCACAGTCCTCCAGAACAAGGTGAGTGTCTTTCTAGTGGGGGTGGCTGGGGGAGGACCCCACTTTTCTTTCTAGTAGACAGGTCTAAGAATCTCCATCATCACTGGCACCTGAGACTCCAGGAAGGAGGCTGAGGCTTGTGTCTGATTGTTTCCATTCTGTCCCACTGCCTGGCCCATCAGAAGTGCCACTCAGGATCTTCCCTGGTGGTCCAGGGGTTAAGACTTCACCTTCCAAGGCAGGGAGTTTAGGTTCCATCCCTGGTTGGGGAACTAAGTTCCTCTAAGCTCACAGACAAAACACCAAAACATAAAACAAGCAGTCAGTTCAGTTCAGTTGCTAAGTCGTGTCCGACTTTGCAACCCCATGAACCACAGCACAGCAGGCTTCCCTGTCCATCACCAGCTCCCGGAGTCCACCCAAACCCATGTCCACTGAGTCGGTGATGCCATCCTACCATCTCATCCTCTGTCATCCCCTTCTCTTCCTGCCCTCAATCTTTCCCAGCATCAAGGTCTTTTCAAATAAGTCAGCTCTTCCCATCAGGTGGTCAGTGTATTGGAGTTTCAGCTTCAACATCAGTCCTTCCAATGAACACCCAGGACTGATTTCCTTTAGGATGGACTGGTTGGATCTCCTTGCAGTCCAAGGGACTCTCAAGAGTCTTCAACACCACAGTTCAAAAGCATCAATTCTTCAGTGCTCAGCTTTCTTTATAGTCCAACTCTCATATCCATACATGACCATTAGAAAAACCATAATCTTGACTAGATGGACCTTTGTTGACAAAGTAATGTCTCTGCTTTTTAATATGCTGTCTAGGTTGGTCATAACTTTCCTTCCAAGGAGTAAGTGTCTTTTAATGTCAATATTGTGACAAATTCAATAAAGACATTAAAAAAAATGTGCTATGCTTTAGAGCTCAGTCATGTCTGACTCTCTGCGACCCCATAGACTGTAGCCCGCCCGGCTCCTCTGTCCATGGGGATGCGCCAGGCAAGAACACCAGAGTGGGTTGCCACATCCTCCTCCAGG
The DNA here is from genome assembly GCA_006408695.1 of Aepyceros melampus. Lineage (NCBI taxonomy): Eukaryota > Metazoa > Chordata > Mammalia > Artiodactyla > Bovidae > Aepyceros > Aepyceros melampus. The sequence goes on along the minus strand of SJXQ01010807.1, from coordinate 403,203 downwards.
CGATCTTCCCCACCCAGGGATCAAACCCAGGTCTCCCACATTGCAAGCAGATCCTTTACTGACCGTATGAGCCACCAGAGAAGCTCTTTAAAAAAAGGTTCACATAAAAAAAAAAAATGTGGAGGAGGTTACTGGTCTCTTACAGGGCAGTTGAGGGCACCCTTGGGGTAGGGGCAGGAGCTTGGGCACTTGCCTACCTCCTGCCACACACACAATTTGGAATCAGAGCAGAAAAAAAACCAAAGGCAACTCCATGGGGTTTTCTAGTGGTGGCTCCATTGCCTGGGCTGCAGGACAGTGGCTTCAAGCAGTCCCTGTACCACATGACCAGCTCCCAGGCACAGGGACCAGGCCCCTCGGCGGACACAGAACCAGTCAGAGGAAGGGAGAAACCCAGGAGTCCAGGCGTCCCCTCCCCCTTTCAGAGCCCAGGGTGGGGGAGCAGGGTCCAGTGTGGCTCGTCTCCAGCTGGCCCACCTTCATCCCTGCTTGAAGGAAAAGTGGGAACAGTACTCCAGCACATTTCCTGGGAGGTCCCTGGAGGTAGTAAATGGTTTTCAGAAAGCCTTAGCAAGAAGGGTGGGTTCTGATCACTTGCCTGCAGGAAGGAATGGATTTCTGCAGACACGGCCACCTCCCTTAGAACAGTTCCTGAGGCCTCGAACAGTTCCATCTGCATCTGAAACCTGCCTAGGCTTTCTTTCTCAGAGAAAAGGGAACAGCTGTCCTCTGGTCAGCCCTGGCCTGAGCTTGGTCATGAGAGTGACCACAGTGTGAAGGTCAGGGAGGATTTCCAGATGCCTGCCAGCCTTTAAAGCCCAGCTGGCCTTATCCCAAAATGGTAGCACAGTGGCACACCTGGCCTGCCATCTGCTCCTTCCAGGATCCCCTGACCCATCACCCGCATCCTGATTCATCCCAGGGCACACAGCCTGATTCGTCCCGGGGCACACAGCCTGATTCATCCCGGGGCACTCCATCCACCGTAGGGTCTGGTGAGCAGGCCCGGGTTTTCATGCCTATTACCACATGCCCTCATGGAACCCAAGTTATCTGGGATGTAGGCGTGCTTTGCCTGTTTCCTTGTCCACGAGAGCTGGACATAGTCATGACTGGCAGTGTTGGGTGGGTCAGGAGGACACAAGCTCCTGGGTAGCTGAGCACCCCTGCCAGGCCAGGCCCCAGGCAGGATACCTCCATGGACACGAGTCCAAGATGGAGCTATTGTGTCCTCTGAGAGCCATGGAGAGACAGGGACAAGCAGGAGGTGACCATATGGTCACTCAGCAAGCATTTACTGTGTGGTCAATAGAAAAGACACGTCTAAGTCCCATCCCCACTTGGAGGGCTGAGTCCCAGCATATGAGGGAGGCAGGGAGGCCTAGCCTTCCAGGGCCTGAGCCCAGCCTCCTTCTCGCTCACCCCTCCCCTTCCCCACATCCTGCATTACTGATAGTTTCCTGAACACACCCCAATGTCTCGTTCAATTTCTTGCACATCTACTATGTCCAGGCACTGTGCCAGGCAGGACCCACCCATCTAACTAGAAAGCTAGTTAGATGCTCCCATAGGCCCCTGGGTGCAGCTACTCTGGTCTCCATTTCCGGGGCCATCTCCCTATTTCCTTGCAGGCTTTTCAAAGACAGGAGCTGTATTCCCAAGTCACGCAGGAAAGTGAAAGTGTTAGTCCATCAGTCATGTCTGACTCTTGGCGACCCCATGGACTGGTAGCCCACCAGGCTCCACCGTCCATGGGATTCTCCAGGCAAGAATACGGGAGTGGGTAGCCATTCCTTTCTCCAGCAGATCTTCCTGATCCAGGGATAGAACCCAGGTCTCCCACACTGCAGACCAATTCTTTATCATCTGGGCCACCAGGGAAGCCCAAGACATGCATATCAGGCTGTACAAAAGCGCTAAATCAACAGTCACGACAACAGCAATGAGAGAGTCATACCCTCCAGTTCTCAGGGAGTTTTCAATAGACCTACACCAGGTATTTCCATGAGGAAGGCTTATATAATGGCCTGAAGACCTGGTCTCAATATAAATGTGTCTTCCCAAGGGTGTGGCCAATCAGCAAGAAGGAAGCTGCCCCCGAGACACCAAGGAAGGAGGCATAGTCTGAACCAGGCTCTGGATGCTATACAGGACTTAGGTTTCAGGCCACACCAGACAAGGCCGACGGCCAAATTCAGGCAGCAGGAGACAGAGTAATTACAGTCGAGCCAAACCCTGCGTTGCTAACAGACGCCCCAGGAAAGGCACAGCTGCCCCTGGGACGCTGCTCCGACAGGTCAGTGCCTGGGCTTCTCCTAGAGCTAATTCCCATCCTTGTCATGGTCCCACCTTGTGGACTCTCCTTGTATCAGCTTCTGTTTTCTCCCAAGCTGGTCCTCCAGACCCTCTCTTTGTTACTCCCCGAGTAAAGCACTGGGAGGTGTCTATCTGGGCACTCCATCCACAGTTGGATTTGGTGAGCAGGCCTGGGTTCCCACGCCTGTTGCCATGTGTCCTCACGGAACTCAAGCCATCCATGACATAGGTGTGTCTCCACATGTCTCCTTGTCTGGGGGAGTGGACACAGTCATGCCCGGCAGTGTTGGGTGGGCCAGGGGGACGCAAGGAGTGGGCAGTTTCCTCTGACTGCTCATCACGCACCCAAGGCCACTGACCTATAGAGCCCCCAGCTGATGGCCCTGCAGAGTCTCCATCCTTTTCCTGCTTTAAGGACACACAGACCACACCCTTCTCCCCTCTGTGGTGGTCTGTGCTCTCTGTAACCCAACGAATAAAGTTGTTTCAGAGACCAGCAGGTCACCCACTCCCACACAGAGGCCTGAAGACCGCTTCAAAGAACACAAACCTCAGGACTTCCCTGGTGGTCCAGAGGCTAAGACTCCACGCTCCCAATGCAGGGGCCTGAGTTCAACCCCTGGTCAGGGAACTAGATCCTGCATGCCGCAACTGAAATCCAGAACAGCCAAATAAAAATGAGTAAATATTTTTTAAATAAAGTTAAAAAAAATTTTTTTTAAAGAACCCAAACCTCAGAGGCTAAATACAGCCTTTCTGATTTAGAAACTGAGGCAGGAGAGAATAAAGAATTCAATAGCTCAGCAGTTCTCAAAGTGTGGTGCAGGGACTTCCCAACAAACCCCCAAGATCCTTGCAGGAATCCTCAAGATCAAAACTAGTTTTGTAATAACCCTAAAATGTCATCTGACCTTTATGCTCTCGTTCTTTTGCAAAAGCACAGTGGAATTTTCCAGAGACTACATGATGTGTGAACTCACAACAGGCTGGCTGCAGACGCAAACATAAGAACCCGCTGCTTTCTCCAAGCCAGACAGTGAGGAGGTTTGTAGAACTGTGAGACAACACCATCCTCCTCCCAAGTTGTTGTTTTTTTTTTTTGGTTTGGAATTTATACTCATTTTTATTAAAAAGATGGTATATGTGTTAAATTGGAGAAGGAAATGGCAAGCCACTCCAGTATCCTCGCCTGGGAGATCCCATGGACGGAGGAGCCTGGCAGGCTATAGACCATGGAGTCCCAAAGAGTCAGACATGACTTAGCAACTGAGCAAACACACATTCATGTTAAATATCATGTCTTAGTTTTAAATAAATGTATATGTTTACAATTTTTCTTTTTGATATCTAATAGGGTAAATGTTTGAAGAAGGCAATGGCAACCCACTCCAGTACTCTTGCCTGGAAAATTCCATGGGCAGAGGAGCCTGGAAGGCTGCAGTCCATGGGGTCGCGAAGAGTCGGACACGACTGAACAACTTCACTTTCACTTTTCACTTTCATGCATTGGAGAAGGAAATGGCAACCCACTCCAATGTTCTTGCCTGGAGAATCCCAGGGACGGTGGAGCCTGGTGGGCTGCCATTTATGGGGTCACACAGAGTCAGACACGACTGAAGCGACGCAGCAGCAGCAGCAGCAGCAGTAGCAGCAGGGTAAATATTGACAGGCATAAGCCATATAAACACACACTCTGGGACTTCCCTAGTGGTCCAGTGGCTAAGACTCTGTGCTCCCAATGCAGGGGGCCTGGGTTCAATCCCTGGTTATGGAACTAGATCCCATATGCCATAACTAAGAGTTTAAATTCTGCAACTAAAGGCCGCACACGCTGAAATGAAGATCGAAGATCCCACGTTCAGCAACTAAATCCCAGCACATCTAAATAAAAAATAAATATTATTTTTAAAAAAGCAGACTCTTTGGGATCCTCAATTATTTTTAAGAGTGTAAAGCAGTCCTCAGTCAATTTAGTTTGCCAACAGCTATACTGGTGAAGGAGTCACTGAGCTGAACTCAAACCCTGATTTCACCCCACAGGCCAGGCCCTGCCACTTAGCCACAGTTCACCTGGTTTTCCACGATCCCAAAGCCTGTGCTCCCCGCCTTGTTTCCTATCAGTCAAATTAGAAAACAGTGTAGCCCAGTGGATATAGCACAAGTTTTAGAAAGACCAATCCCATTGTTCACAAAATGTGTGACTTCAGGAAGATCATCTCCCCTCTTGGTACCTTTATTTCCTCATCCTTAAAAGAAGGAGATTGTGGAAGAAATGGAAAGTTGTCCGGATCTATTCCTCCTTCCTTCTTAGAAAACTGCTGGGCACAGAGCCACTGAGATCAAAGATTTGATTTTTCAGCCTCCCTTGCAGCTGGGAGTGGTCATAAGACTAAGCTTTGCTCCTCTCGCTAACCCCCACATAAGCAGGAAGGTCATGTGTGACTCCCAAGAAGCAGCCTCCAAAGAAAGTGTGCTTCTTTCAACCCTTCTCGTTCTACGACTGGAAGGTGTTCATGATGTCTGATGCTTAAGCTGCCATTTGGGGCCATGAGGCTGAGGACAACAGGGAAACGAGACTGAAGGACCCTTCACCCAACACCATGGCATCAGTCCTGGACATCCCACTCTGAACTCCTTCTCAGTGAGAGAGATGCACTGCTCTACCGTGGAAGCTGTTTCTACTTTAGCTATCCTGGCACAGCAGGACCTAGTCCTAACTGAGAAAGCGATGCCTGCCTTCAACTTTCCTGCAAAATAAAACTAAATGACATAACACAGGGAGTGCAGTCGACTGCTTGTGACTATCATCATTGCCTGCTGTCAGTACTAGCCAAACAGCTCGAAAATAGCTTCTCTTCAGCTCTCTGCTAAACCATTCTGGCAGGGAGACCAAAGAGGGTCAGCTAATTCACTTCCAGCATCTCCCTGGCTCCGATGCCCAGCATTAGCTACTTCTCTTTTCCTGCGTCTCTCGTCTGTGGTGCCAGAGGCTGGCGAGAGTGCGCCAGCCCCAGTCCATCAAGCCATGACCTCACCCTGCCTGGGTGGGTGTGCAGACCCAATTGGAGTCAACTTAATCACATTTTCAGTTCATTAAAAAGCACCAGGCCTCCTCCCTGGAGATGCCAAGCCAGTTGGAGGGAGAAGGAGAGAAAAGTTCATCTCCCCAAGGGCAGACGGGGTGGGGGTGGTGGGGATCGAGGGGATAAAAAACAGGAGTGAGAGATCTGGAGCTTAGCTCTTGTGTTGGTTCTGGAACAGTTGACAAAGGAGCAGGGGTGGGGGCATTCCTAGGTCTGGAGTGAACAAAGGGGAGACTAACAGATAAAGTGCAGGATTGTTCAGCCCAGCCCTGAAGTGGGTGTTCAGCGGCTGCCCCCTGGGGAGGTCTGGAGGCGCCTAGACCTGAAGTGGTCCAAAGCAGGGGTTCAGGAATTCACCCCCAGGGAAGGGCCCAGTTTCTTATTGCTCAGCCTGCAAGGATGAGTGGGGGAGGGTTGCTGATTCTATTTATAACTTCTGCCTGGCTTGGGATTCCCTCCCACATTCCAAGATCTGGCTCAAAAGACCCCATGAAACTGGCTGTTAGATTTCCACTAAACGGATGCTTTCTGTGAAGCTGGAGATTCCTCTTTCTGAGACAGTCAGAATACAGCCTTCATGAAAAGTAAGATAACTGGAGATGTCCCTGAAGTCCCCAGTGCCAAGGGAGATGGCTACAGAACCCTCCAAAGGACCCATCTCCCGCTCTGTGCTCCTGGGCAGCATCCGAGCAGGGGTCAGGGCAGGACCAGCTGGCCAGGAGGACAAAGGCCTGGCATCAGCCCCAGTTTGGGGTCTGTCCAAGCTCTGGGTCTGGAACAGCTCCACCCAGCCTGCTCCCAGTCAGAAAAGGTCATCAGCCCTGCGATGAGAACTCTTGCGCCACAGGCCCCTTAACTGACTCCGGATGGCATTCACATGGTCCTCTTTCATGGCTCTTCACTGTCTCCTGTGTGTCTTGTCCCTGAGTGAGATTGCAAATACAACCTCAATAAAAAACATCTCAGTAAATACGTGCCATCAGGCACCTGCAGCTTTCTATCCTTGCCGGAGGGGAGGAAGGGAAAGAAAGCCTCTTGGGGAAAGTCTCAGGAATGTGTGTGTGTGTGTGTGTGTGTGTACATGTGTGTGTGTTTGTATGTTTGTGCATGTATGTAAGTGCATATGTGTACGTATAGGTATAAATTGTGTATGTGTGTGTGTGTGCACGCCTATGTGTAAACTAAGCTTTAGTTTTCCACTAAACTAAAGCATCTGTTTAGTTTACTGGAAATCTATCAGCCAGTTTCATGGGATCTTTTGAGCCAGATCTTGGCATATGGGAGGAAATGTGCTGGGTTAGGGATGCAGCAATGGCAACGGCACCCCACTCCAGTACTCTTGCCTGGAAAATCCCATGGACAGAGGAGCCAGCCTACCAGTAGGCTGCAGTCCATGGGGTCGCTAAGAGTTGGACACGACTGAGCGACTTCACTTTCACTTTTCACTTTCATGCATTGGAGAAAGAAATGACAACCGACTCCAGTGTTCTTGCCTGGAGAATCCCGGGGACGAGGGAACCTGGTGAGCTGCCGTCTATGGGGTTCGCACAGAGTCGGACATGACTGAAGCGACTTAGCAGTAGCAGCAGGGATGCACTTGCATCTGCTTAATCTAAGGGAAGCTTCCCTGGTGTGGCTCAACGGTAAAAAATCTATCTGCAGTGCAGAAGATGTGGCAGACTCAGGTTCAATCCCTGGGTGGGGAAGATCCCCTGGAGGAGGAAATGACAGCCCACTCCAGTATTCTTGCCTGGGAAATTCCATGGACAGAAGAGCCTGGCGGGCTACAGTTCATGGGGTTGCAGAGAGTCAGACACGACTGAGCAACTGAACACACACACACAATTTAAGGAAAAACTTGAAACCCTGTGGCAGCCCCTGAACTCTGCCATGAGGCTAGACCTCCAAAGGCAGAGTGGCCAGGGTCACTGTCCCACCGCCACCACCAGCCCGCGGGCTCCCTGCCCCTCCTGCTTCCCTGCACTCAGATGGGTGAGGGCATTTGCTGGAAAGGGAAAGGGTGCTTATTTCTCAGTGGTCTGTATTGGGCAGAGCTTTGCTGGTTTTCAGAGAGGAGACTGAGCTGCAGAACAGGGGTGCAACTGCGTGAGGACACAGCAAAGTTCTAGAAACCACAGATTTTGGCAAAGTCCCCAAAATAAATCCTCACTCCTTAACCTCTGGATGACTTGAGAGAGCAGTTCTCATACCACAGAAAGGGGAATGTGTGTGTGTATACATGTGTGTATGCATATGTGTGCGTGTGTGCATATGTGTGCGTGTGTGCATGTGTGTGCATGTGTGTGCATGTGTATCTATAGGCGTGTATTGTGTATGTGTGTGTGTCTATGCATGTCTTTGTGTGTATTGTGTATGTGTGTGTATATATGTATTCGTGTGTATGTGTATATGTTTGTGTACTGTAAGTGTGTATGTATGTGTATATATAGGTGTGTATGTGTATTGTGTGTGTATATGAGTGTGTGTGTGTATACGTGTGTATAAATAGGCATGTATATGTGTGCATAAGTGAAATGAATGAAGTCACTTAGTGGCGTCCGACTCTTTGCGACCCTGTGGACTGTAGCCTACCAGGCTTCTCCGTCCATGGGATTCTCCAGGCTTGTGTTCAAAACCCAACTCAGATCTACTCATCACTGGGACCCAGTGGGTGGGCCTCCTCTGCAGACCCAGGTTAGGTCCCCAATAACTAACTCCTCCAGGGTTCCTGGATCACAAGGATCTCTTCTTGAGATATACTGACCTTCCCTAAACCAGACTCTCCCGGCACAGTTGCTCTCTCTTAACAATCACAACTATTCTACCAAACAAACAAACGTAACAAAATTCATCCCAATCTCCAAGAAAAGTCTATTCTAAGCCATGAATGCAGGAGGCCAGGAGAGGAAGCAAGGATGCCAGGAGTGGGCGTGGCCCATAAGCCCTCAGCTCTGCCAGGCCACTGAGTCCCTCCGCCACCAGCTGCCCTCCCTCCAGGCCTGTAAGCTTCCTCCCAGGGCAGCTGTGGGCAGGAGAAAGAGCTGTGTAGGCATTTGCAAATAAAAGGCGTGGGCAATATTTCATGAGGGTGTGAAGAGTGAATTGCATTGTTCCCAACAGAACGAGTATTTTGTGTGCCTCTTTGTGCCATGCAGGGAACTGTTACGGTCATTCAAAAGTAAACGTGAGTGTTTACAAATGTTAGCTCCGGTGCAGACAGGTGACTTTTTAGGGGAAGAGGCTTTACAGGTGAACGGTGGGCTCTTCAGAGGAGGAGGCGAGGGGGAGAAGATGTGCAGACATGAACAGCAACAGAACAAAAGAAATAAAGATTGTGTTCACGCACACACACACAAAACGCTAAAATCGGAACCAGTGGAAAACAGGCAATCTGGGACTGTTAGGTGACTGATAGAAGCTCCACTGGACGTGAAGTCCTGAGTAAGATTTGGAGAAAGCAGACTGCAGGGATCCTGCTTCTGCAGTATTCAGCGCCACTGAGGGGGCTTCCCCTAGGGCTCAAGATGGTAAAGAATCTGCCTGCAGTGCAGGAGACCCAGATTTGATCCCTGGGTCAGGAAGATCCCCTGGAGAAAAGAATGTCGACACATTCCGGTATTCTTACCTGGAGAATTCCACAGACAGATGAGTCTGGCAGACTACAGCCCATGGGGTCACAACAAGTCAGACACGACTAAGCGAATGCTGCTGCTGCTACTGCTGCTAAGTCACTTCAGTCGTGTCCGACTCTGTGCGACCCCATAGACGGCAGCCCACCAGGCTCCCTCATCCCTGGGATTCTCCAGGCAAGAACACTGGAGTGGGTTGCCATTTCCTTCTCCATTCATGAAAGTGAAAGTGAAGTCACTCAGTCATGTCTGACTCTTAGAAACCCACCAGGCTCCTCCATCCATGGGATTTTCCAGGCAAGAGCACTGGAGTGGGGTGCCATTGCCTTCTCCAGACTAAGCGACTAACACTCCCTGAATTCCTTAAAACAGCACTTTCCCAGCAAAGGATGGTAAAGTGTCTCAAGAAAAGGGTGTCTTTCTCTAATTAGAAAGAACATCGCATGACCAGCTGCAACCCCACCCAGCCTCCCAGAGCCCTGGGCTTCACACTGCAGACAGGACTGCAGGATAAAAACTAAGATCCCTGTGTAAGGTTCAACACACACTGACATTTCCTAGGCTGTTAGAATTTTTTTTTTTAAATTTTAAGTGACCTAAGGATCTTTCTAAAATGTTCACTGTACAGTGGAGTTACCTGCAAATGAATACCAATTATTTGAGTATCTATAGCTTGGCACTTATTGCTAGGTCTGCACCCTAAGCCCCAGACGCCAGCAGCCCTGCCCTCGGAGAAGCTAAATAGAACTGCAAATCTGTGTGCAATCAAACAAGCCATTATGCATCCCAGTAGAGAGGCTCCGGTTTTGTTGGCATAACAAGGAAACATTCATTCCCCTGGGTATAAGTACTATGACCTGGCTCTCAATGAGCTGACTCCTTGCTGCCACCTTGGAAAGACAGAGAGCTCCTGGCGGCTGGGTCAGCACCGTCTCCCCTACCGAACACTTGGCCACTGAATATGGCTCTTGGAGCCACAGTGGCAGACGCTTGTGAAGGGATTTACCAGCCCTGACTTCTGACTGAACCCAGGGACCCAGCGAGACCCAACAGGCTGTGGGCAGTTCCCGAGCTGGCAGTTATCACCTCCCTGGAGATGTCTTTGTGCTTCCCGGCCAATGAGGGCGCCCCGCTCGTGGACAAACACAGCCTGATTGGATGATGAAGCCCCGCCCTCTCTTCTCAGGTAAACAGCCTGAAACTGGAGTTCAGGGGGAACTTGGGAGGTGTGAGTGCTTTGGGAGGTGTGAGTGTTTGGGGGCCGTGGCCCAGCTCTAAGAACTTAGTAACCCGTTTCTTAAACTGCTCCCAGGACACTGGTTAGTAAGAACCTTAACGCACCCAGGAGACAAAGTGAGTAGCGAGTGTACAGCTGGAGCTCCCAAAGGCCCAGGGGAGACAAATAGGGCCTCTGTGGATTCTCTGCCCCTGCCTTCCATCCCCCTCTGTCTCCAGGAGACAGAATGCAGGCTCTCTCCTCCACTCTGGCCTCTGTATCAGATTTCCCCGTTTGAAAATCCTGTCTTCACCCCCCACTTCTTAGGTGTAAATGAGAGTATTCCTTTGTACCCTGAGGGTGGGAACATTTATCTTAAGCTTATTCTGTGATGCCTGTGTTTTGCAAACTAAAGTGAGACAAAGCCCATGCCCTGGGTGTCAGAGGTGCCCATGAACTGCCCACCTAACTCACCAACTAACCTCCCACCTAACTCACCAACTGACCCCCCCACCCCTCCTATCCCCCGTCACACACCTCAATCCTACCCCTGCCTAGAGAACACTGGAAAGGGTGGAAGACAGCTAACTACAACCATCAGTGGAAGTGTACATTTGGAAACAAAAGGAAGAAATGATAAAATCCCTTCTCCTCTGCTCCTCGCGGCTCAGGGCTCCTGGAGTCCCCTCAGCTCCAAATTCCCCTGGGTTACAAGCAGGCCCAGAAGAAAAGCTGGCTTCTCCCTGTTCCCCACGCTCCGTGTCCAGGTGCCTCTGAACCTCACTCTCCTAACCCCACGCTGTGCTCAACTCTCCCAGAAAGAATGGGGTTATAGCTGGAGAGGAGGAGAGAAAGGAGGAATTTTGAGCTTAACACTTCAAGTGCTGTGTGTGTTTGGCCTGCTTACCCCACTCCTGCTCTCAAAGTGCAGCCACCTCAGGGGCAAACGCAGACTCAAAAGTAATAATAACAACAATAACAGCTCAGCCAATTGAGCCCCACTGGGCTAAGCACTCCACATGTATCCTTTTATCCTTACGGTGGCCCGTAAGGATACATGGAGCAGGCACTTGTCCTGTGTTTCTTTTACATATGTGGAAACTGAGGCTTGGAGAAGGCAAGTGTCCTCTCCAGAGTTATCAGTCTGGTAAATGGTCCAGTGATAGGAAAGCTGGAAGGGCTACAAGGGCAAGTGTCTACTATTTCAACGTTTTCCTGAAAAGAAGAGGGACTACCCCCTTTCCCAAGACAGTACCCTCTCCTCCCAGGGTTTGAACTCAGCCTGTCTCTGTCAGCTGCCAGTACTGTGCTGTGTTCTAGGTGACAGAGATGTTTAGGGACTAGCTGGAAAACCCTAGCACCACTGAAACACTGGAAACCCAAGGAAAAGAGGCGTTAGGAATGGACTTATTGATACTTTGGAGATTGTGTTTACAGTGTAGGCAGCTGAAATGAGCATGACCCAGAGCATTTTCCTGTGCCTGACATACTCCTTGGTTCAGAGGATAAACTGTTCCTTGAAAGTGGGAAGACTGAGTAACTAATAATGAAGCTTTCTCATGCTAAGGTAAGAGGGTGTGTGTGTGTGTGTGTGTGTGGTGTGGTGTGTTTTATTTAGCTTCTGGAATAGGAGTAGGCTAGAGTTTCTCCACTTATGTGCAGATTTGTTCTACAAATGAAGAATCCTCGGTTATGATTGTGGGGCGGCGCATTCCCTGGATAAATGACCCCACCTAATTTGCATCCATCCATCCATTGAATATTTACTGAGTGAAAGTGTTAGTCACTTCAGTTGTATCCAACTCTTTGTGACCTCATGGACTATAGCCCTCCAGGCTCCTCTGTCCATAGAGATTTCCCAGACAAGAACACTGGAGTGGGTTGCCATGCCCTCCTCCAAGGGATCTTCCCAACCCAGGGATCAAACCCAGGTCTCCTGCATTGGAGGCATCTAAGCCACTAGGGAAGCTCTATTATCAACTCTCTCTTTAGCTCAACCCAGAGAAACATACAATCAAAGAGTTTTAGAGCTGAAGGCAGCAAGATTCATGGAGCCAGACTCCTGAGGGAAAACAAGTCTGGAATCATCACTTGGGGGGCCTGAGGTGGTACAGCCAGAACAGCAGAGGAGGGGGCAGGCAGGGTGTGGACTCTGACTCTGCAGTGCCTGCTGATGACTCAGGGCAGCTCCTTAATCGCACCCCCCTCCACCCAGCTCTGGTTTCCTCATCGCTCTGCACAACCACACAGTCCCAGAGGAGGGGCTTACTTGGCCTGTTGAGTCCCATCATGGCATGGTTCTGGGGATAAGTAGAGGTCACCCTCTCCCTGCATGATGGTAGGTTGGAACATCATGCGTGCTCCCTGGATGGGAGGCAGGGAGGTGACGCTGTCAGGTAGCCAAGCTCTACAGGGGACGTTGGGTGCAACGCAGACGTCCTTCGGAGCAGGACTCACCCACCGGGAGCTGAGCACGTTGGCTGCTGGGGGATCATAGCCGAGTCACTCGGCAGGCACCGCCCTCAGTCTAGGGGAGCCGTCCTGCCTCCTCGTCCAGAGGCAGCCTCCACCCAGTGACCGACTGGTCAATGTGGGCCCCCTTGCCCCATGGGGCCACCCAGCTTTCAGAACTCCTTGAAGGGCCTGCTGAGGCCTTGATTGGAACTACACAGCATTCAGCTTCTCCGCCTGCACAGCCTTGCCTCTCTCACACCCTGAGAGCCACTCCCTGCTCACAAACCTCCACTTACCGGGAACCTGACTTACAAGGATCTCATTCCCCAGACAGCGTCCTGTTCAGGGCACTGCATGTTGACAAGAGCCCAGCCACACCCCGGAGCCATGCTGCTCCCTCCTCCCTCAGCCCTGGCAGCCTGACCCCTGAGAAGAGGAGGTCCTCCATGGAGGGAAGTCTTTCCCACCTAAAGCGTCATCCTCCCAACACCCCCCACACAGAAGCACAGAGACCATCTTGTCTCCACCTACAGAAGGTGGAGCTCACTCCCACCTGGACCCCTTCTCCCCAAGTGGGATCATAAAGGGTAACCCTGAAGGGGAAGGAGCTGCTAAGAACTGTGGAAGGGATGGGCGGAGTCACCACCGGAGCTGAGACTCGGACGGAAGCAAGTGGACAAGGAAGCCACGTGACCACCGAGGGAGCGAGTGAAGGGATGGGGCCACAAGCCAAGGAGCCCCGCG
>SJXQ01010807.1:323340-389135 GCA_006408695.1 Aepyceros melampus | reverse complement strand
CTTGCCCCCTATTTGTGCTTTATAACAATCACTTATCGGGCCCTTAAAAAGATATGGTTTTCTAGACTTCCTTAGTGGCACGATGAATAAGAATCCACCTGCAAATGCAGGGGACGCGGGTTCGATTCCTGTTCAGAGCAACTAAGCCTGCGAGCCACAGCTATACGGAAGCCTGCACGCCCTAGAGCCCATGCTCTGCAACCAGAGGAGCCACCACAATGAATAGGCCATGTACCGCAACCCGAAAAAGCCCGTGCAAAGCAACGGAGACCCAGAGCACCCAAAGATAAATATTTTTTTAAAATGGTTTTCCACAGCAGAATTTCAGACAGGTAGCAGGTGACAATGGGGATATTCGGGGCTGAGGGGGCGCTGGAATGTAAAACAGGAAAGTATAATAATTCGCTGTACCGACTCATTGGACCAGGCCCATCTCTAGAGTTCCAGTCCCAAGACAGTATTAACAAGATTAGGGTCAGCCCAACTCGAACCACAGTTGGTTTACCAGAGGACAGGGGCACACGGGACACAGAGCAGCCAGAGGGACCCTCCAAGGTGGACCCCGTCCTTCCCAGGATGGAGGACCTGGGATGGGACCTCATTCTGCCCGGCACCACCCAGATCACGCTCAGCCTACGAGACCGACCTTCTGCAGCTCGGAGGAGACGTTGCAGGAGCTGCTGGGAGGGGACGCCCGTGGGCACCGCTGCTCCTCACTGCTCAGGGCCCAGGAGTTCGCAAAGTCGTAGGGGTCTGAGGTCAGGGTCCCTGTAGAGAAAGGTTCAGGAGGATGGAGCCATGGTCATGAGACCTGGGACTGCTGGGTGAAAACTCCAGGTCTGTAGGCACCTGAATCAACTTTGTTTAGATTCAAACATAGGCCTCTGCAGCAGGGGTTTTGGTTTAGTTACTCAGTCATGTCCGACTCTTTGTGACCCCATGGACTGTAACCCACTAGGCTCCTCTGTGCTTGGGAATTTTCCAGGCAAGAATATTGGAGTGGGTTGCCATTTCCTCCTCCAGGCATCTTCTCAATCCAGGGGTCAAACCCATGTCCCTTGCATTGGCTGGCAGGTTCTTTACCACCAGGATTCTTTTCTGAGCCACCAAGGTATCCCACATAAATGTTTATGTAATTGAAATTTTCAGAAGAAAAATGAGGATTAGCAGTAGTTTCCACATAGTCCATATCATTATACTTCCTATTTCTCATGAACATATACATGCACACACACACACATGCACACGTACACATAAACTGGCCTTTGGGGCAGTGCAGAGGACCACCTTTTATAGATTTCATGTGCGAAGTTCCATCACAGTGGCACAAGAGGTCCTGTTCAGGTCATCCAGCATTTATCAAATATCTACCATGTGGGGAATTCAAAGTTGAACCAAGTCAGGTCTGAGGAGCCCCAAGATCTGATTTGAGGACAGATCTAGGCCTTGAGGTGGAATGCTAAGAGATAAAGTTCATGAGATAAACTGAGGTGAGGACTCAGGGAAGGTGGAGCACCAGGGGAGGAGTCCCAGTGTAGGTTGGTGAGCAGAGTAACACAATCATGCCCTCGGGGAATGCTGTCCCAGAAAATCTTACCTTCTTGAGTCCTGAAGTCATCTTCGGCGAAGATGTTAAAGTCACCGCACAGCCCACAGGTCTTGTTGAAGTGTCTGTCCGACAGCAGGATTTGGAAGTTCCCGCTGCTGTCGATCCTGGCCACGAAGCCATAAGACTCGCTGGACAGCTTGTGGTACCCAGCCTCGGTGTCCAGGTACAGCCCTCTGGTGGCATAGGGCATGGAGACGCTGGGGAGACAGGGGGAGCTCAGGAAGGGGCCATTTTCTGGGAGTCCCTCCACCCATCAATCTGACCCTGTTGTGCAGGGTTCAGACTACCATGCAGAAGCTGAGAGCCTGGTCTCGGAGTCAGGATTCCCCACTCTCAACCACCCTTCTCACCTCCTCCGGGCACATGTACTTTCTCTCCCTGGGCCCCACTCTTTTGTCTGAAAAAATGAGGGAGCGCACAAGGGGGATTCCCAGGCCTCTTCTAATTTGAACTTTCTGGGCTCCGACTTACTGCTGGCCCCCCTGCAGCACAGTACCGTTGACAAACACATGGATGTCGAAAAATTCCCCGAGGTACACAGAGAGACCCACTCTTCTACCATCTTGGAAGTCCCCTGAAAAAGGAAAGAATTATTTAAACAGGGTAGCAATTATCATCCCCAAAAAGTGAATGTATTTATTTATAACCATCATCTCTGTAATCTTATCTCAGTGGGAAACTCCTCCCAAAGAGTTAACAAATGGGCAACAGAAATCTCCCCCCAAATCTCATATGCTCACTCATCTTTCCATACATCTAGAAATATTTATTGAGTGCCTTCTGTATACAAGGGCCTCTAATAGTCTATTCCTTTAAAGGAAAATGTAAAATCCTGACTCCTTCCTTCTGGGAGTTTACAATCAAAGTATAAAGAAAAAATTAAGCATGAGTCAAATACATTGTAAAGCACTGAATCAAAGCCTCCGTGTGAGTTACTGGTGACATGAACTCTGGGATGTGTTATTTAAAATGGTCTCTTAGAAAGGGAACCCTCCTACACTGTTGGTGGGATTGTAAACTGGTGCAACTACTATGGAAAATAGCATGGCAATTACTCAAAAAACTCAAAATAGAGTTTCCATACAATCCAGTGATGCCACCCGTAGGCGTATATCCAGATAAAACTGTAGTTCAAAAAGATACATGCGTCCCTATGTTCACAACAGCACTGTTTACAATAACTAAGACATAGAAGCAACCTGAGTGTCCACCAAGAGAGGAATGGGTAAGGAAGAGTGATACACACACAATGGAATACTGCTCAGCCATGAAAACGAATGCAATGCCATCTGCCTCGACATGGCTGGGCCTAGAGATGATCATACTAAGTGAAATAAGCCAGGAAGAGAAAGACAAACACCATATGAGCTCACTTACATGGGGAATCTAAACTATGACACAAACAAACATAACTATGAAACAGAATCAGAGACAGAGAACAGACTGGTGATTGGCAAGGGAGGTGGGGAGAAGGCTGGACTGGAAGTTTGGGATTCCCAGGATGAATAAACAACAAGGTCTTATAGCACAGGGAACTATATTCAATATCCTATGATAAACATAATGGAAAAGAATATGAAAAAGAATGTGTGTGTGTATATATACATGTATAACTGAGTCACTTTGTTGTACAGCAGTAATAAAGACAGTGTTGTAATTCAAAAAACTCAGTCTTGTCCAACTCATTTGCGACCCCAAGGACTGTAGCCCGCCAGGCTCCTCTGTCCGTGGCATTCTCCAGGCAAGAATACTGGAGTGGGTTGCCATTCCCTTCCCCAGGGCATCTTCTTGACCCAGGGATCAAACCTGGGTCTCCTGCTTTGCAGGCAGATTGTTTACTGTCTGAGAAAATAAATTTTTAAAAAGTTCTTGCCCAGAAAGTGGAGTAAAAATACCAGTGACTTCATGATCCAGTGTGCGCGCACACACATTTCCCACGACACCTCTCCCCTTACCAGGGCCATGAACTCTGGTAATTTCAGAAGTCTTCTACTCTTTTCTGTTTAAATTTTTTTAATGCTGGCGACAGCAATAATATTCATGTTATGACCCACAGTTTCTGACTCAGTTCGCAATACATTGACCTAGACTGACTCCATTTTACAGATGGAGAGACTGAGGCCCAAGTGTACAACAGGTTTTCTCCACCTCGGCGCTGTTGACACTGGGGGCCAGATACTTCCTTGCTGTGGGGGCCACTCTGTGCATGCAGGTCATTAGCAGCATCCTTGGCTTCTGCCCATCAGATGCCACTAGCATCCACCCCTAGTTGTGACAACCCCAAATGCTCTAGACTCCATGTCCTCTGGGGGGGAAATCACCCAGGTTGAGAACCACTAGTTTATACCACTAACCGCACCGGGCTTTCTGACTCCAAGGCCAAACCTCGCTTTGTCACACAAACTTCTTAATGGAGCATCTGAGTGCTCAGGGCTGTGAAGCGCTAATGCAGGGGAGAACTTGCCATCAGTCCTGTTCTTATTTGCCTCCTACTCTCCCGGCAGAACTTGAGAAGGATCCTGATGATGGGGAGCCATTAGAAACCGCCAGCGAGCCCAGTGCCAGGGAACACTCCCACGCCCTGCGGACCAGGAGGTCTGCACTTCCTGTGCTTGCCAGAGGGAGGGCAAGGTGTCCATCTCATGGGCGAGCCAGGGAAGCTCCCACTATACCCCGTCTCCTTTCTGGCCTCTTGCACTCAGAGACTGAGGATCTAGGTGAGGGAGCAAGACCTCCTCTAGGTGAGTAAGGAGCACCCCAGGAAGCCGAGTTCAACCCGAGTGCTGTCTCTGCCTTCCAAGTGTGGGGCTCACTGACCTGCACCTCTAACAAACACTCCGTCCTCCACCCTGCGACTCTGATGCAGGCGGATATCAGCCTAAAGCTGCACAGCAGTGATTGATCTGACCTGGCCATGGCACTCTGAGGTACAGACAAGAGTCTCAGGCTGGGAGTTCACTCAGAACAGTGTAGATTGTCCATGGCTCTTGGGGCTGCTATGGGAGCCAGATCCCAGTGTGGGGGCCACCAGGACTCCCAAGATCTCTCCCAGGTCCCCATGCTGGCCAGCTAGGAGCTGAGC
Organism: Aepyceros melampus; assembly: GCA_006408695.1. Classification (NCBI taxonomy): domain Eukaryota; kingdom Metazoa; phylum Chordata; class Mammalia; order Artiodactyla; family Bovidae; genus Aepyceros; species Aepyceros melampus. Next base: position 384,444 of record SJXQ01010807.1, on the reverse strand, counting down.
CTGCTGGCCGGGAGCCAGCACCAGGTCAAAGAGCCTCCCCTTTGCACCAGGTGGCCCTGCAGGCTCAGACACAAACACTTTACCCAGGATGTGGACAAGGTCCGCAGGAGAGGAACGGGAATTTGTGATTTGGAAGTGAGGAAACAGGATGTCATTGGAGAACAATGGAGCACAGGCGTGGGGGAGGGCACAGCTGTGCCTGCAGGACTGAAGGGCAGCATCCAGGGCTCCCCGGTCCCTTCTCCTGACCCAGCGCCCCCTCTTCCCCAGAGCAGTCATGCCAGCCCACCCTACCCAGCCCAGTTCCTCAGAGTACCCGTGTCCTGCCAACACCCCACCCTCAGTTGCCCATTTTCTCCAATGTTATATAATAGCAGCACAATTTGGGGTGAGAATTAAACCAATCTACATTGAAATGTATTGATTCATAGCCTGACTTAGGCCAATTACCTGCCAGAAAACTGACAGGCGACAAGAGCAAGTTGATATAAGAAAAGAAGAACACAGAGAGGGTCTCCCACGGTGATGCCCTGAATTAGAGAGGCCTAACTCAGCCCATCCATTCCTCCTGGCCCCTGAAACCCAAAGAAGGATGGCCAGAGAGGCCAGACTTCTGACACCACCTGCATAGATGTATGGAGGGGAGGTCAGCATTATTTTGACCTTGAGAGACAAGTCCGCAAGTGCTCACAGTGCATTTACGACAACATGAGTGGAACTGAAGGGCGCTGTACTAAGTGAAATACGGCAGATAGAGAAAGACAAATGCTGTACCATCTCACACATGAGCACTTTAAAATAAAACAAGTGCACCATGACTTTCAAGGTGGAGAAATCCGCTGAGATAAACACTGGGACCACTTGAGGAGGAAGGACCTGGGCCTTCAGCGTCCCAGGGAAGCTGACAGGGGGTTTTCTTTCCTCTGCTGCCTCTGGAGCAAGGTAGATGCCCAGAGTTCAGCGTCCAGGATGACTTCCTCAATTCGTCATGCCCTAGGGATGCCTCCAGTCCTTCTCACCAGCTGCTTGGTGACCATGGCCAAGGTCACCCTGCCTCCTGCCTCTCTCCCTTCCAGGACCATCTTGGCTAAGAACTGATTTCCTCCTGGCCCTCCCTGCGGAGACTCTGCGTTAGCCCTTCACTGCCTGCAGAACTGAGAAACAAACTCCGCCATCATACAGCAAGTTCCAGCCCCATCAGCTCCCCCTACCACCCTGTCTTGCACCTCCCTCTTCCCCAGGCCTGTGCTTCTCAAAGTTGGGCTCCAAACCCCCAGGAGCAGCCAGGAACTTGCTAGGGGTGAATATCTCAAGCCACACTCTGGATCCAGTGGCTTAGACACCCTGGACCAAGGCTGGGGGACCCCAATAATGTGTTTTAACAAGCCTCCAGGTGAGCCTGATGGAGACCACAGCTCCCACCACACTGATCACCACCCCCCCCAGGCTGCATGGCACCAAACTTACCCCTTTCAGACTCTCCCCTGTGCTCCTGCTGTCCCCACTACACGGGACACCTTCCCTGTCCTGTCTGTTCGAGCAAACCCCCTCCCCAAGGCCTTGCATGCCTTGCTGGCTGTTCGTGAAATCTGCTCTTGTATACAATAGAGAACCATGCTTTGTGCACCACCACCCCCTTTGGTGCTAACAGAGACCCCATGGAGCTAAAGAAACAAAGATGAGTCTGATGCAGTCCTTGCCCTTGAGGGATTCATGGAGCAGTAGGGAAAATGGCAAGGGAAGTTCAGACCACTGAAGCCATACTGGGATAGGTTTTCCAGCAGAGGCAGGGCCCAAGCGGGCAGCCAGAGAAGCAGGAGAACCCATGGGACATCCCTGATGATCCAGTGGCTGGAACTCTGCCCTTCCACTGCAGGGGGTGAGGGTTCGATCCCTGGCTGCTACTGCTAAGTCGCTTCAGTCGTGTCCGACTCTATGCGACCCCATAGACAGCAGCCCACCAGGCTCCTCCGTTCCTGGGATTTTCCAGGCAAGAACACTGGAGTGGGTTGCCATTTCCTTCCATGTTGTTGTTTTTCAGCCGCTAAGTCATGTCTGATTCTTTGTGAGCCCATGGACTACAGCACGCCATGCTTCCCTGTCCTTCACTGTCTCTCAGAGCTTGCTCAAACTCATGTCCATTGAGTTGGTGATGCCATCCAACCATCTCATCCTCTATCAGCCTTTTCTTCTCCTTCCCTCAGTCTTTCTCAGGATTAGGGTCTTTTCAAAAGAGTTGGCTCTTGGCATCAGGTGGTCAAAGTATTGGCACTTCAGCTTCGGCATCAGTCCTTCCAATGAATAATTCTGGGTTGATTTCCTTTAGGATTGACTTGCTTGATCTCTTTGCAGTCCAAGGGACTCTCAAGAGTCTTCTCCAGCATCAGAGTTCAAAAGCATCAGTTCTTTGGTGCTCAGCCATCTTTAAGTCCAACTTTCACATCCATACATGACTACTGGAAATCATAGCTTTCACTAAATGGACCTTGGTCAGCAAAGTGATGTCTCTGCTTTGTAATATACTGTCTAGGTTTGCCATAACTTTCCTTCCAAGGAGCATCTTTTAATTTCATGGGTGCAGTCACCCTTCTCCAGGGGATCTTCCCAACCCAGGGATCAAACCTAGTCTCCTGAATGGCAGGTAGATTCTTTGCTGCCAAAGAAGCTGACATGCAGTATAGTACAGCCAAAAATTAATTAATTAATTAATTTTTTTTATAAAATGAAGCAGGAGAGCCCAGAGCTAAGGCCAGTTGTCAGTTCACTCAGCAGCCAAGCCAAGCCTTGCCCAACGCCGGGCACACAGAGGTGCTGCAGCCGTCGTCTCAACTGACGGAGTTAACACCACAAGATCCCTGAGCCTGCATCTCATGTGAGGTCTGGGTGTTGACCAAGATGCTCTCCCTGACCAAGTCTCCTTGACCACACCTGAGTCAGGCTTTTCTGAGCCCTCTGCTTGGTTAGGTCTCCACCTAGACTCTATCCCTGGCCTACTTGGTCCGATTTTAGCAAGAATCCTGTAGGTTAGTTTAGCAAGAATCCCCTGCCCTCAATATCCAATTATATTCCTCCTAACCCACTCTGCACATTGTATCACCCTGGCCTGCCATCAGCAAGAACCCTGTCAAGCTGGTTTAGCCAGACTCCCCAAGACCCCTGATGTTTCCTCTTGGTAATTTCCCGTCCTGGGACTTCCCTTCCAGTGGTTAAGAATCCACTTTCCAATGGAGGGGACATGGGTTTGACCCCTGATCAGGGAATTAAGATCCCACGTGCCATGGAGCAGCTAAGCCTGAGTGCCATAACCAGAGAGAAATCCGTACACCACAACGAAGATCCCACAGGCCACAGCTAAGACCCAGCACAACTGAATAAATAAGTAATGTAAATAAATATTTTTTAAAATTTCTATCCAGCCACCCACACCTGACTCCTTGGCTATAAATCCCCACTCATCCTTGTTATATTCTTTCCTCTACTGCAAACCTCCATTGCAGTGCCCCCCCCCCCACTCCAGCCCCCCCATGTAAAGTCTTCCTCACTGTCCTTATAACAATTGCCACAAAAATTTTGCTGTGACAGTGTGATTAAGTCTATTGCCATCTCCCTCTCCACCTGCCCCGCCCCGCCGCAGCTAAGGACTCTGCCTTTGCTGGGTTTCTCATGATCCCTCTCACATACCACACACATCTCGTGAACTGTTAGAGTGTGAAGCTCACCAAACTGCAATATTCCATCGCTGCCTCCGGCCCCACTCCCAGCCCCGAACAGTGCCCTCTCTTCTTAATACAGGAGCAAGATCCTTCTTCCTGACAAGCCCAGGATCAAAATCCAGCTCTCGCTATCTTACCTGTCAGCCCTGGGGAGGATCATCGACCTCCTTGGGCTTCAACTCTTCATGCATGAAACCGGGGTGACTGCCTGCTCCCCACATCTCAGAGCTGCCTCAGGGGAGCAGAGACAACACGGGCATGGAATCAACCCTTTGCCAGGAACACAGGAGATGTTCCACATCAGCTGATACTCTGACCTCCAGCAGGAACAGGCAACCTTCCTTCCCTTTTCTACATGCTTGGGCTGTTACAAACCTCTTTCTGGGTCATCATTTCTCTTGATGCTTCAGGGCTTCCAGAGCATTGCCTGGACCCAGAGCAATGCACTCAAACACTGGAGAAGCATGAAAACTCTCTCCATCCACGAGGCTTCCACAGGAAGAGACCCAGGGAGAAGTCAAGGGACTCCCTAAGTCGTGGAGAGGCCGTTCCCCACCATGATCTTGGCTCGGCACTGTCGTAAGAATGAGAAACCTCAACGTCCAACCCGACACCCTCACCTGCCAAGGCTGAGCTAGGCTGCCCTCACTCCTGCCCACCCCCTCACTATGAATTCCTCCCATTAGGGCAAGGACTCACCTACAATTGAGAAGGAGTGTGTCTTGCAATCCCCTGCCAGGAGGTAACTACAGTCTCCCGCGAAGCTGTACATGCTCTCATCAAAGGTGTTGATGAGTCAGCTCCGAAGAGGCTGCATCGGGCCATCGATGACTTGCCAAGGGCCCCTTCTCCACAAAGGGCCCCTGGAGGGAAAGGCCACACGTGAGTACAGCAGGTACCACCAGCTCAAACTACTGCAGCCCAGGAGAAATGAGGCTGCAGCCGTCAGAAATCAGGCTACGGGGAAGGACTTTCCATTTTAAATGACGCTAGAACTGTTGCTTTCAGCCCCCAAGAATGACCCGGGACTCCCCAATAATGGAAGAACTGCTTTTCAAGAAATCGATTCGTTTCAATGACAGATGATTTGAAATGTATACTGCATGCTTCTTAGAAAATATTTGGAAAATATTGAAGAAGAATAAAAAAGGAAGTTAAAGTCATCTGCAACCAACATTCAGCAGTAACTAGAGTTGACATTTTAGTGTTTGCCTTTTATTTCTATCTTCAGTTCAGTTCAGTTCAGTCGCTCAGTCGTGTCCGACTCTTTGCGACCCCATGAATCGCAGCACGCCAGGCCTCCCTGTCCATCACCAACTCTCGGAGTTCACTCAGACTCACGTTTCTATCTTATTGTGTATAAACAATTACAGTTTTTTTGCAAATTTGTCAGCAAACTGAGCAAAGGACATAACCTGTTTATTTCTCAACATATTATGAAGAACTTATAATGTCATACTTCCAAAACATGATTTTTGGTGGGCTGTATTGTATCTTGCATTGAAATGAATTTGGTATAAGTTCTAACATTTTCCAGTTTTCTGATGTGTAAATAGATTGTAATGAGTGTCCTCTAATCTACTGGTATATCTTGAATATATTAAATTCTAAGTAGATCAATAGATCAGCGTGCGTGACCCATAGAACCTATGAAATGTTAACCCCTGCAAGATCATATGCTGACACTTGCCAAATTCACCTCACAGTGTACGTGTGTATGTGTTGGCAGGTAGGAAATCACAGCAGTCAATCTCCAAGTTTTCTGCATCCTCTGGCCCAGGACCCTCCTACTAGGGTTAGGGTTACAGTTAACAGGAGATGCAGAGAAGTAACAAAAGTACATCTGCCCCTGTGGGCAGCGGGTTGGATGCTGCTGACCTAGTTATCTAAGTCGAGATGAGGGTGAGACCAGGATCAGAAAAGGGTCCCTTTTACCATTCATAGACTCAGCATCTCAGTGAGGGAAGAAAGGCAGTGTCTACAGTGGAGGAGAGCTGGCCTGAGACCCAGGAGAACTGACCTCTGATCTTGGTTCTATGTGACTTTAGAGCAGTTGTTTTCCCTCTCTGACCCTCGGCTTCTTCATTGCTACTATGGGATGTATAGCTGCACAAATAAATGAGCCCCACCATCCACTCAGAAACTAATAATCTACCCAAGTCTTAGGTTCCTTTTCCCCATCCTCCATCCCCATCCTAAAGGACTGTCCTGTGTAGCCCTGGTGCTTCTTAATTCCCCAGAGAAGACACTTGCAGGCACCAACTCCTTGAGAAACACACATCAGGAGCAGGAGACTCTGCAGAAGAGAAATTAACCAGGCACCCAGTGACTCCAGAGCCCCAACAGGAGCCGAACGTAGGGCTGAACACATAGGTGTGCTCTAGACACACCTGCTGACCCCTGGCAGGGGGAGGTTCCCAGCGGCCCGAGGCAGAATTAAAGAGTAGCAGCACCGTGGGACCTACCTGGCAAAGTGAGGGCCACAGCAAGCAGCAGCCTCGCGAGCCTAGTGGGAAACATCTGCGGAGAAGAGGGAGAGGTGAGCAGCTGCTAGTCTGTGCTACTGGCCACACATGATGTGGGGAGAATTTTTTAAGCAAGAGAAAAGAATGACCCTCATTTCCTCCTGAAACATAGACTGTACTCAGTTGCTATAGTCGTGTCCAACTCTTTGGGACACCATGGACTATGGCCTGCCAGCTTCCTCTGTCCATGGAATTCTCCAGGCAAGAATATTGGACTGGATAGCCATTTCCTCCTCCAGGGGATCTTCCCCACCCAGGGATCGAACCCACATCTCCTGCACTGCAGGTGGATTCTTTACAGCTGAGCCACTGGAAAGACCTAAACATGGACTGCTGGTCCCCCAAAAAGCAGGTCAGGCCCAAGAGTAATATTACTAGGTCAGAACGCCAGGCATCCTTCCCCAAACAGGGGTCCCTGAGCACACGGAGAGGAAAGCTCTGCCTTGCCCTCCCTCGCCCCCCACCAGGGTGACCCCCATCATTCCCTGATCCTTCAGCAGCTCAGAGCAGGGAGCAGCTCATTCCCTCCTCCTCCTCATCCTTCCACACTTGGCAGCAAACTAGAGGAGAGGAACTGTCTCACACTTCCATTCCTACCACAGGCATCAGGCTTCCAGAACCTTCAGGAACCAGACTTGCTGGGCAGTCACCCACAAGACGGGCTTCCCAGGTGGTGCTAGTAGTGATGAACCCACCAATGCAGGAGACATAAGAGACACGGTTCCATCCCTGGGTGGGGAAGATCCCCTGGAGGACAGCATGGCAGCCCACTCCAGTATTCTTGCCTGGAGAATCCTCATGGACAGAGGAGCCTGGCAGGCTACAGTCCATGGGGCTGCAGAGTCAGATACAACTGAAGCCACTTAGCACACACATAGGCATCCACAAGGTGCACGAACTCCCTCTCTCATCCCGACCCCAGCACCTAGCACCGTGCGCAGCACCCAGGAGGTGTTCAGGAAAAATCTGCTGAGTTGATCTGGTAAGTGGACAGGAGTCCAGCAGCCCTGGGCGGCGGGCATGTTTCCCTGAGGTGTGACTCCCCCTCTCCAAGAAAGGGACCACTGACCTTGGCTGGCTGAGCACACCCTGAGTCCCTCAGGGCTCCAGCCACAGTGGTCTCCTCTGGAAAAGCAGCTAAATTAAGTTCAGCGCCTCTCAATTGGCCTTCCCTAATGGCTCAGATGGTAAAGAGTCTGCCTGCAATGTGGGCAGATTCTTCCTGACCCAGGGATCCAACCTGGGTCAGGAAGATCCCCTGGAAAAGGAAATGGCAACCCACTCTGGTATTCTTGCCTGGACAATCCCATGGACAGAAGAGCCTGGTGGGCTGCATTCATGGGGTCACAGAGAGTTGAACACAACTGAGCAACTAACACTTTTCTGTCATCTGACATTCCCTGGGCGGGGAGCAGGGGTAGGGGGGTCCTTTCCCACCCACTGTCCCATCTGACCAAACAAGGGAGAGGTAAACCCCATCCATATATAATTCTTCTGGGGAAGGAACACTCTGATGTCCAATATGGCCAAGCCTTGGTCTCAGCCATACACACAGGTACATCAGGCTGCTTCCAGAAGGTACCCAGAGGTGAGGGTAGGGCTTGTCTCCTCCTGTCTGGTCAAGCAGTACAAGCAGTAAAGCCCAGGCAGGAGCAGAAGCAGTCACAGAACCCCCAGAGGCAGGTGGAGAAGACGGCATTAGGAGGGTCCTTGGCTATAAATCACTCCGGCACACTAGTCCCTGGAAGGAGAACCCCAGGTCCCCAGGGCAGGGGGTGGGGGGTCAGTCCTGCATCTCACTCCACAGTGAGCCAACCCTCCTCCCAAATCCCGTACCTTCCCCTGTGGAAGGGGGTGTGGGTGTCTCCAAGGAAGCTCAGGCTCCACAGTGCTGCAGCCAGCCCTAGGCCATGCTCTCCAGGAACTTCTGTGGCTTTGGACAGTCTTGTTGGTGAGTGATCCCCAGGCCGCGGACACCCTGTGGCCGAGGGGAGATAAAGCCCAAATCGTGACGTCTGCGGTCAGCCCGCCCGCCCCCCTCTTTTCCCACCACAGTAGCTGTGAGCAGCCACAACAGGAGACAGGCCTCCTCCTAATGACCCAGAGGAAACAATGGACGGAAATGGTACTAGAAACACCTCCAAGGCGATAAGGCTTTGAACAGTTTGGTGGGAGGCCTCCTAGCCTCTGCCCCAGTGAGCCTCCTGGCCCTCCAGGGACCCCACACAGGCCCTGATCCTTCCATAGGCAGCACCGCACAAACCGGAGGACCAAGGAGGCTGGCTGTCCCAGACAGGCCGGCCCAGGCTGGGGAGGAACCCAGGCCAGAGTAACAGAGCTTCTGGATCCGATCTCCAGGCCAGACTCCAGGATAGTTTGGAGAAACCTCCACCTGAGCCAGCTGAGCAACTGTGTTTAGAGGAAGGAGAGAGCTGACGCTTCCTGCCCCGCAAGGTGTGAGAGATCGGGTCCCGCCCCCGACGAGGGCCACCAGGCTGGGTCCCGGACAGAGAATGGATGCTTTACAGGTAAGGGGACTTGTCACTGGTCCTGGCCTTTCTGAGATGATGGCTGGATGGTTGGAGGCTGTCCTCTTCCCAAAGATGCTTCCAAACCCACCTGGTGCCCTGACTCCTCCCTGACCTTACACACACACATCACATACACAACACACGCACCACACACACATAGTACATTTCTACATACACACTACATATACACACACACATACAGAGTCCCTTGGACGGCAAGGAGATCCAACCAGTCCATCCTAAAGGAAATCAGTCCTGGGTGTTCACTGGAAGGACTGATGCTGAAGCTGAAACTCCAATACTTTGGCCATCTGATGTGAAAGGCTGACTCATTTGAAAAAACCCTGATGCTGAGAAAGATTGAGGGCAGGAGGAGAAGGGGACGACAGAAGATGAGATGGTTGGATGGCATCACTGACTGAATGAGTTTGGGTAAACTCCAGGAGTGGGTGATGGACAGGGAGGCCTGGAGGGCTGCAGTCCATGGGGTCGCAAAGAGTCAGACACGACTGAGTGACTGAACCGAACTGAACAGTGCATGTATATATACCCACACATATACACACAACACATTCACACACATACACATAACACACACACATACTACATATGTATCACACACCACACACACACGTACCACACATACTCCACATACATACACACACACACCACGTACATACCACATACAGACACACACCAGTTCTTCTTCCCAAACTCCAATTCCCCCGAGCCTAGTTTTCAATCACGTGCTAAATTAATTCTTGCTTGAAGAGGTAGCCAATAAAACAGAGGAGCACAGGGCTTCTCATGCTGGGACCCCAGGCTCTGCAACAGGGAGCCTAAGAGGCTCTCAGTAAGGAAGCCCACCCATGCTTCTCAGGCCACGGGACCTACTCTAAGAGTCTGGGAAACCATCTGTCTGCAACCTCCTCCTCCGCACATGCACACTTCACACTCCACCACCCCCTTTACCACCCAGGAGAGGAAGATGAAGGCTCCCAAGGAAGAAATGGTAGAAGAGGCAGAATTAGCACAGTACAGCAGAAAAGGCACTCAGGGACTTCCAGTTCCAACTTGTTTTTAGCTAGATGACCTGCAAATCCATTCCCTACAAAACATCTTGAAATGTTGTGTCAAATACAGCAACTGTTCTCTAAATGCACAGCCAAACTGTGAGGAAGACGATGACTACCTCCAAGGATCAAAGAGGAAGAGGGACTCGAATCCGCAGGAAGCACCTCAAGTCCATAAGGCTGGTGAGCCCGGGCACCTCAAGGCCGAGCCTCATGAGAACAGGAAATGAGGCTTCGGATGTGGCTCAGGCAGAAAGTTGGAACAAGACCCATGCACTCGGCTGAAACCCTGGAAGGGAACCACCTTCCAAAGGGTACATAGGTAAAAAGAAATCCAGCCACCAACATAAAAGATAAGGAATTTGTCTGTCTCCATCTGTGTTGGTTGGTGGTGGGAAAATTAAGTCTCTAAAGAATTTGTAGCCATGGGCCCACAGTCCTGCAGATTTCAAGTTAAGGCTGACATGGCACGGTCCAGGAACTCCAGAACTGAGAAACTGACACATATGTGAATCTTGGGACAAACAAACACAAATGTGTCTAAAAAGATAAACCTTCTTCTCAGGTCACACATAATACTCACAGATAAAGCTCTCTAGAGGATGAATTCAAAATCACAAATTTTACAACACTTAAGAACACAGTCCATCATGGGCAAGAAGAAGTCCTAACAATCAAAAGCAGGATTAGATCCCCAAGAACTTCAGATAATTAAATGATCAGAGAGAGAGGAAAAAATAAGAGTGTTTCCAATCATCATAAAGAGCAGGAACTGAAAACAGAAAAATATGACACCAGAGAAAAAAGCAGGAAGATTTGATAAAGGACTTTTATTTTATTTTATTTTTTGATAAAGGACTTTTAGAAATGGAAATAGTCAATTAATTCTAAAAAATTCAAATACAAACACCAGACATTTTGGAAGAACAATTGGCTGAAAGATAAAGTTGAAGAAATAAGTTGAAAGAGATAAGGAGGCAAAAAATAAGAGAAGATGCAAAGACAAGTACTGAGGGACTCCTCTGGTGGTTCAGTGGCTAAGACTCCCTGCTCCTGTTACAGGGAGCGAAGGTTCAATCCCGGGTCAGAGAACTAGATCCCACATGCTGCAACTTAAGATCCCACATACTGCAACTAAGATTGGCACAGCCAAATAAATGAATAAAATTTTAAGTGCTGAGAAAACATCTTTCAGTGTAGATTCCCAAGGGCAGTGCCTTAACTTGAATGCACCCCACCCCACCCCACCCCACCCCAAAGCAGGCCCTGAGAATTTTCATGCAGGTAATGTATTTGGAAGAGCAGAAAACTCTGGCAGGCAAGTGGGAACATGAAAAATGGAGGGAAGCCAACAATAGATGTTTACTAAGCCAGTAACCACGTGGGCAACTGAGCGTAAGCCCTTGAGGAAAGTCTAGGACAAAGGGTAAGACACATACTTCAGAACTATCCCTTTCTTGGGTCAAGAAAATGGAGATATTTCTGAAATACCCCACACTGGTCCTTAATTGCCAAGGGTTGCTCCTGGGCACATTACCTCCCCAATACTCTGTCTCCAGGGCATAGAGGTGCAGACCCTGGAGTCTAGAAGAAGCACATGAAAGTTAAGTTCGCGGGGATATGGGAGAAGTTTAACTAGGCTGTTAAATTATCATTTGGAAGTTGGCAGAAAGTAAAGACTTCTTTTTCTAGAAAAATGGTAGCATGTTTATTATTAACAGTCCTTTCTGAAAGAACTACTGAAAAAGGTACCTCAGGAAGAAGAAAATTAAACCCACAAAGAAAATACCAGACGAAAAGATAAAGAAATTGAAAAATAAGGACTTCCCTGGTGGCCAATGGGTAAGAATCCACCTGCCAATGCAGGGAACATGGGTTCGATCTCTGGTCCTGGAAGATCCCACAAGCCGCAGAGCAGCTAAGCCTGTGCCACAGTTAAGCCACATCCACTGAAGCCCCCGCGCTGAGAGACTGCGCTCTGTAACAAGAGAAGCCACCGCAGAGAGAGGTCCAAACACCGCAACTAGAGAATAGCCCCCACTCGCCACAACTAGAGAAAGCCTGCATCCAGCAACCAAGACCCAACACAGCCAGAAATAAATAAATAAATTTTATAAAACAAAACTGGTAAATATGGGAGTAATAGGAGCAGGCAGTGATTGCATAAAATAATAACAATAATAATGATAAACTGGAGAGTTCAAAAGTAAGACAGAATCAAAACATCAGATGGTAATAGCACCTAAGTTGGAGAGTGGATGATGGGAGTGAAAGTGTAGAAACCTTGTATTGCTCAGAAGAAAGAAGTGATAACTGTAGACTTTGTGGAAGCTAAAATGCAGTCAAATTTTAAGAGAGGATGCTAAAAGAATAGAATTGAATATACATTTTCCAAAAAACATGGGAGAAGGGAATTAGAAATAAAGACAACTAGATTGACCCAGGAGAAAAAATAGAAACAGCAGGACAGATACCATTAAATAAGACAAAAAAAAAAAAAAATCCAGACTTTGCTCATCAACAGTTAAATGAAACAGATGATCAGACTGGATGACACATATCTAGCAATGTTCAAGAGCTAAGCCTGAAACATAAAGACACAAAGACTGCAGGAAAATAAAAAGGAAAATTCAAACAGTAACCAAGAGAAAGTTGATGATACTACTATCAGACAAAACAGACCTTAAGAAAAAAGCCTGGAGAAGGAAATGGCAACCCACTCCAGCACTCTGGCCTGGAAAATCCCATGGACAGACGAGTGTGGTAGGCTACAGTCCATGGGGTCGCAAAGAGTTGGACATGACTGAGCGGAAAAACAAAAAAGATAAAAGTCATTATTAGGACAAAGAGGATACAAAGATGACACAAAGAGGATGTATTAAGAAGCTATAATTATGTGCATTTCATAATATTTGCTCAAAATGTACAAAGAAAAATTATTGAATTATAAGGCAAAGCAGAAAAAGCTTTGGGTAAAAATCAACAACATCCTCTTAGGAAAACAGGCACACAAAACATCTTTGTAACCCACAGAAAAAAGAGAATATCCTTGTCCTGAGTAATAGAGCAAATCTCACAATTATGATAAAATATGAGCCACTTTCCCTTTAAAAATCAGAACAAGCCAAAAATGCCCAATAACATCTCTGCTAGACAACATTGGATCAGGTGTCCAGGTTGCTACAGAAAAAAAGAAAGAAAAGGAAATATAAGGCACATGGCTTCAAAAAGAAAAAACAAAATAGTTAATATTTAAAGATATGACTTTGTACATAAAAAAATTCCAGAAAATTCTATGTAAGAGAATTTTATCAGAGTTCAAAAGTTTACTATAACAAAGTACGGATGTGAAAGTTGGACCATAAAGAAGGTTGAGCGCTAAAGAACTGATGCTTTTGAACTGTGGTGCTGGGCAAGACTTTTGAGAGTCCCTTGGACTGCAAGGAGATCAAACCAGTCAACTGTCAAGGAAATCAGTCCTGAATATTCATTGGAAGGACTGATATTGAAGCTGAAGCTCCTAAACTTTGGGCACCTGATGCAAAGAGCTGACTCATTGGGAAAGACCCTGATGCAGGGAAAGATTGAAGGTAGGAGGAAAGGGGGACAACTGAGGATGAGATGGTTGGATGGCATCACCAACTCAATGGACATGAGTTTGAGCATGGGAGATGGTGAAGGACAGGGAAGCCTGGCATGCTGCAGTCCATGGGGTTACAAACAGTCAGACATGACTCAGTGACTGACTGAACAACAACAAAAAATCTTTAAAACCTACAATGTTTCTATATAACTATAAAATGTAATGTTTAAGTGACTCTATTAGTAAAACAGCAAATTCTGTAAGGCTCTTAAGAATAAATCAGTAAAATCTTCACAAATTATTATGTAGAAAATTATAAATTTTGTTGCAAGACATAGGAGAAAATCCAACAGGGGGATACATTGTGTTCATACTTACTTAAATCAAACTATTGTAGAGATACCGATTATCTTCAAGTTAGTATATAAATCAAACACAATTCCAGTCAAAATGTAACAGTTTTTCAAGAAATTAGACAAGCCGATACAAAATCCTTATAGACAGCAAAAGATTAAGAACAGTTGAACAATTGGGAATTTTAGATTGTCAAAAAGAAATTAATAATGGCTATTATCAAAAAGATAGAAAATAGTAAGTGTTGATGAGGCAGTGGAGAAAAGAGATCTTGTGCACTATTAGTAGGACTATAATCTGGTACAGCCACCATGGGAAACAATATGGAAATTCCTCAAAAAAATTAAAATAGAACTACCGTACAAGCCAGTCATCCCAAATCCCTATATATATCTGAAAGAAATGAAATAACTATTTCAGAAAAATATCCGCAGACTCAGGTTCATTACAGCATTATTGACAATAGCCACAATATGGAAACAACCCATGAATACATGAATGTATGAATGGATATACAAAATGTGGTATTTATACAATGGAATGTTCAGTTCAATTCAGTTTAGTCGCTCAGTCATGTCCGACTCTTTGTGACTCCATGAATCACAGGACACCAGGCCTCCCTGTCCATCACCAACTCCCGGAATTCACTCAAACTCATGTCAATCTAGTCGGTGATGCCATCCAGCCATCTCATCCTCTGTCGTCCCCTTTTCCTCCTGCCCCCAATCCCTCCCAGCATCAGGGTCTTTTCCAATGAGTCAACACTTCACATGAGGTTGCCAAAGTACTTAAGTATCAGCTTCAGCATCAGTCCTTTCAATGAACACCCAGGACTGACCTCCTTTAGGATGGACTAGTTGGATCTCCTTGCAGTCCAAGGGACTCTCAAGAGTCTTCTCCAACACCACAGTTTAAAAGCATCAATTCTTCGGTACTCAGCTTTCTTCAAGTCCGACTCTCACATCCATACATGACCACAGGAAAAACCATAGCCTTGATTAAACAGACCTTTGTTGGCAAAGTAATCTCTCTGCTATTGAGTATGCTGTCTAGGTTGGTCATAACTTTCCTTCCAAGGAGTAAGTGTCTTTTAATTTCATGTCTGCAGTCACCATCTGCAGTGATTTTGGAGGCCCCCCACAATAAAGTCAGCCACTGTTTCCACTGTTTCCCCATCTATTTCCCATGAAGTGATAGAACCAGATGCCATGATCTTTGTTTTCTGAATGTTGAGCTTTAAACCAACTTTTTCACTCTCCTCTTTCACTTTCATCAAGAGGCTTTTTAGTTCTTCTTTGCTTTCTGCCTTAAAGGTGGTGTCATCTGCATATCTGAGGTTATTGATATTTCTCCTGGCAATCTTGATTCCAGCTGTGCTTCTTCCAGCCCAGCGTTTCTCATGATGTACTCTGCACATAAGTTAAATAAGCAGGGTGACAAGCCTTGACGTACTCCTTTACCTATTTGGAATCAGTCTGTTGTTCCATGTCCAGTTCTAACTGTTATATTATTCAGCCATAGAAAGAAGCCAATCTTGCCATTTGCAACAACATGAATGAAACTTGTGGGCATTATGCTAAAAAATCAGAGAAAAACAGATGCCAAATGATCTCACTTATATGTGAAATCACAATGGTGTGATTACTCACCTAGAGCCAGACATCCTGGAATGTGAAGTCAAGAGGGTCTTAGAAAGTATCACTACAAACAAAGCTAGTTGAGGTGATGGAATTCCGGTTGAACTATTTTAAATCCTAAAAGATGATCTTCTGAAAGTACTGCACTCAATGTCAGCAAATTTGGTAAACTCAGTAGTGGCCACAGGACTGGAAAAGGTCAGTTTTCATTCCAATCCCAAAGAAAGGCAATGCCAAAGAATGCTCAAACTACCACACAATTGCACTCATCTCACATGCTAGTAAAGAAATGCTTAAAATTCTCCAAGCCAGCCTTTAGCAATATGGGAACCGGAACTTCCAGATGTTCAAGCTGGTTTTAGAAAAGGCAGAGGAACCAGAGATCAAATTGCCAACATCCGCTGGATCATCGAAAAAGCAAGAGTTCCAGAAAAACATCTATTTCTGCTTTATTGACTATGCCAAAGCCTTTGACTGTGTGGATCACAATCAACTGTGGAAAATTCTGAAAGAGATGGGAATACCAGACCACCTGACCTGCCTCTTGAGAAATCTGTATGCAGGTCAGGAAGCAACAGTTAGAATTGGATATGTAACAACAGACTGGTTCCAAAGAGGAAAAGGAGTACGTCAAGGCTGTATATTGTCATCCTGCTTATTTAACTTCTATGCAGAGTACATCACGAGAACCGCTGGGCTGGAAGAAGCACAAGCTGGAATCAAGATTGCTGGAAGAAATATCAATAACCTCAGATATGCAGATGACACCACCCTTATGGCAGAAAATGAAGAGGAACTAAAAAGCCTCTTGATGAAAGTGAAAGAGGAGAGTGAAAAAGTTGGCTTAAAGCTCAACATTCAGAAAACTAAGATCATGGCACCTGGTCCCATCACTTCATGACAAATAGATGGGGAAACAGTGAAAACAGTGTTTATTTAACACTGTGTTTATTTTTTATTTATTTATTAAATAAACACAGTGTTTATTTAAAGTCGGTTTAAGCTGACTTTATTTTGGGGGGCTCCGAAATAGATGGTGATTGCAGCCATGAAATTTTGGGGGACTCCGAAACAGATGGTCATTGCAGCCATGAAATTAA
Source organism: Aepyceros melampus (assembly GCA_006408695.1). Lineage (NCBI taxonomy): Eukaryota > Metazoa > Chordata > Mammalia > Artiodactyla > Bovidae > Aepyceros > Aepyceros melampus. Next base: position 367,928 of record SJXQ01010807.1, on the reverse strand, counting down.
AAGACGCTTACTCCTTGGAAGGAAAGTTATAACCAACCTAAATAGTATATTGAGAAGCAGAGATATTACTTTGCCAACAAAGGTCTGTTTAGTCAAGGCTATGATTTTTCCAGTGGTCAAGTATGGATATTAGAGTTGGACTGTGAGGAAAGCTGAGTACCGAAGAATTGATGCTTTTGAACTGTGGTGTTGGAGAAGACTCTTGAGAGTCCCTTGGACTGCAAGGAGATTCAACCAGTCCATCCTAAAGGAGATAGTCCTGGGTGTTCATTGGAAGGACTGATGTTGAAGCTGAAACTCTGATATTTTGGCTACCTGATGCGAAGAGCTGACTCATTTGAAAAGACCTTGATGCTGGGAAAGATTCAAGGTAGGAGGAGAAGGGGATGACAGAGGATGAGATGGTTAGATGGCATCACCAACTCAATGGACATGAGTTTGGGTAAACTCCGGGAGTTGGTGATGGACAGGGAAGCCTGGCGTGCTGCAGTTCATGGAGTCACAAAGAGTGACCGATATGTGAAATCTAAAACATGAACAACAAAACAAGAAACTAAGCTCATAGAAACTGAGAAGAGATTGGTGGTTGTCGGAGGCAGAGGGTAAGACACAGGCAAAATGGGTGAAGGGAGTCGAAAAGCACAAACTTCCAGCTATAAACCTACGTAAATCATGAGATGTATTGTACAACACGGTGACTATAGTTCAGTTCCGTTCAGTCACTCAATCGTGTCTAACTTGTTTAACTCAATGCAACTATGAGTCATTCTGTGTAGGGCCACCCAAGACGGACGGGTCATGGTGGAGAGGTCTGACAGAATGTGGCCCACTGGAGAAGGGAATGGCAAACCACTTCAGTATTCTTGCCTTAAGAACCCCATAAACGGTATGAAAAGGCAAAAAAATAGGACACTGAAAGACTATAGTTAATAATACTGTATTGCATATTTGAAAGTTGTTAAGAGACTGGATCTTGAAAGTTCTCATCATAAGATCAAAAGTTGTGGTGATAGATGTTAACATGCTAACAAGACAGAAGTGATCATTCCGCGATGTATGCAAATGTCAGATCATGTCTTGTACACCAGAAACCAATATAATGCTACATGGCAATTATATCTTTTGGGGCAGGGCACACGTTGTGAAGCTTGGTGAGCTCTTAGTTCACGTATCAGGGACTGAACCCAGGCTCCAGCAGTGAGAGCACTGACCCTAACTACTGTATTGCCAGAGAATTCCCTTTCTTTCTGCTTTTCAAATTATATTAATATCTTCATTTTAAAAAATGTAAGGTACAAAGTATCCAGTAGCATCAGATAAGAGATATAGAAAAGCAATTCACAGAAAAGGAAAAAAACCCTCTGGCCAGTACACATATGAAAAATCACTCAACCCCACTGGTCACCAGGGAAATCCAAAATAAAACCACATAGTTATCTTCCCATCAGATTGGCCAGGATGTGGGGCTATTGGAACTATTTGCTCTTGCTCAGACAAGTGGTATATCACTTTGGAGGAAAATATGGAAACAGCTATTAAAGATGTTCTTCCCATGGCCTAGCACATGCACTCTTAGGCATATCCCCTGGAGAAACTTTCACCTACATCCACAAAAAAGCAACTTGCGCAGAGTGTCCACTGCCACAGTGAGTGTAGTTCACAAGTGTGTAAATAACTAAATACACTTCAACAGTATGAATAAATAAATGGTAGTACATTTATACTAAACAACAGTCAAAAATAATCAAGGCTACATCTACCAACAAAAATAAATCCCCGAAATAATGCTGAGCAGAAAATAAAAGCGAGTGTTAGAGCATTTCTGCAGCTCAATAGCATTCTGTGAAGCAAAATAAAGACCATGGAAAATAAAACAGTAGGAAAGTGTTAATCAGTGGGTCATACCTGACTCTGCAATCTCATGGACTGTACCCCACCAGGATTCTCTGTCCATGAGATTCTCCAGGCATGAATGCTGGAGTGTGTCATCATTCCCTTCTCCAGGGTTCATTCCCACTGAGGGATCAAACCCAGATCTCTTGCACTTCAGGCAGATTCTTTTTTTTTTTTCTTTAATTAATTTTTATTTTTTAGTTTGTTTTGCTTTACAATACTGTATTCGTTTTGCTATACATCGACATGAATCAGCCACGAGTGTACATGAACTCCCAATCCCGACCCCCACCTCCCCCCTCTCACCCCACACCCTCTCTCTGGATTATCCCCGTGCATCAGTCCCAAGCATCCTGCATCCTGCATCAAACCAGGACTGGCGATTCGTTTCACTTATGCTATCGCAATGTTACACTGCCACTCTGCCAACCCATCCTACCCTCTCCCTCTCCCATTCAGGCAGATTCTTTACCATCTGAGCCACGGGGGAAGCCCCAAAGCAATATATTATTGCCTATAAATATATTTAACTGCAGGAAAAGTCAACATGCATGGTGGAACACCACTAAATTCATGGTAGTGACCACCTTTAGGGAGGAAGACAGAAGATGGGATCCAGACAGTGGCACATGACGGGCTATACCTCTCTGTGTATATTTTTTTGCTTAAAGATATTGAAAATATGGGACAAGCATGAAAACACATTAAGATGGCTGGAACCTTGTGAGATATGGATGCAACCTACATTTCCATCAACATATGAATGGATAAGGAAGATGTGGTACATATATATAATAGAATACTACTCAGCCATAGAAAAGAACAAAATAATGGCATTTACAGCAACATGGATGCAACTAGAGATTATCATACTGGGTGAAATAAGTCAGAAAGAGATAAATGCCATATGATAATGTTTACATATGGTGTCTAAACTATAACATAAATGAACATATGTATGAAACAAACAGAATCAGGGACATAGAGAATAGAGTTGTGGTTGCCAAGGGAGTGGAAGGCCGAGATTGGACTGGGAATTTGGGATTAGCAGATGCAAACTGATAAATAGAATGAACAACAAGGTCCTACTGTATAGCACAATGAACTATCTTCAATATCCTATGATAAACCATAATGGAAAAGAATATATCACTTTGCTATAAGGCAGTAATTAACATAGCATTGTAATTAAACTGTACTTCAATAAAACATAAATTTTAAAAACAGATGACTATAACATGGATATCTTTACATTAGCCTCTCTAGTTTTGGGGACAGTTGAAGTTTTCCCTTACAAGACAAAGCCCTGAAGCCAGTGACCTTGGCATGTTGCCTTTGCTGTCACAAACAGCAGAGGGACCAGCATCCTTACAACCCATTTTCACATACAAGTTCTATTGCCTTAAAACAAATACCTAGAGGTGAAAGAATTACTGGGTTAAAAGTCAAAAGAACTTGTTAAGACATATACATCCTGTCAAGAATTATATCGATTCACCCTTCCATGGAATTTTATTACAGACTGAATGCTTGCATCATCCCAAAATTCTTTGTTGAAGCCCTAACTCCCAACACAATGGTACAAGGAGATGAGACCTTTCAAGGTTAATTAGGGTTAGATGAGGTTGTAAGGATGGGCCCCCATGATGGAATCAGCGCCCTTATAAAAAGGGTAAGAGTCACCAGAATTTTCTCTATCCATCAAGTGAGGACCCAGGGAGAAGGCAGCCATCCACAAGCCAGCAAGCAGGCTCTCACCGAGAACTGAATCTGCCAGCGCCTTGATCTTGGACTTCCAGCCTCCAGACCACCAAAATAAATCTCTGTTGCTTAAGCCATTCAGTCTATGATATTTTGTTACAACAGCCTGAGCTAAGACAATTATTCTTTTTTTATTATTACTTGGTAATGCAACTGGCAAAACTTGGTAAAAGATTATTTTTGAATATTTATCCCATTAATTATTGGGGGATGTTTTCTAACATTGCCCATTTGTGTGTCTTCTTTTTGTGAATTTCTGGCTAGTGTCTTTAGCTCATTTACAACAGAGATGTTTATCTTTTCCCATTGATTTGTAAAAGCTCTTCAGAAATTAGAATGATTTTTTCCTCACATTAATATGTGAACTTTTTTCTCAGTTCTTCATTTACCTTTGTTTATTTTGGTGACTTTTTATCTTACAAGAGTTTGGGGGATTGTTTGATGTTCTGGGGACAGGGGAGTGCTAGCTATCACAGGTGCAGAATAAAAGTACAAGCACAAAGTGTTTGAGGACTTCCCTGGTGGTCTGGTGGTTAAGATTCCATGCTTCCACTACAGGGGCATTAGTTCAGTTCCTGGCGGGGGGAGTTCCACATGCCTTCCATTGCAGCAAAAAACACAGTGTTTGAAAGGAAACACAGTGAAAAGTCAAATCTCCCTTCCTTCCAAATGAGTGATCAACTGTCCCATTTGCCCTGAACAGAGGGATTCTGGGGACATGGAATTTCATTACTAAAACTGGGACAGTTCTCAGCAAACTGGGACAGTTGGTCACCCTACCAGCTTCCTAGTTCTCTTCTCGGAGGCAACACTGTGTCCAGTATCTTGGGTAGCCTCCAAAAACATTCAGTTCAGTTGCTCAGTCATGTCTGACTCTTTGTGACCCCATGGACTGCAGCATGCCAGGCCTCCCTGTCCATCACCAACTCCCAGAGTTTACCCAAACTCACATCCATCGAGTCGGTGATGCCATCCAGCCATCTCATCCTCTGTCGTCCCCTTCTCCTCCTGCCCCCAATCCCTCCCAGCATTAGAGTCTTTTCCAAAGAGTCAACTCTTCACATGAGGTGGCCAAAGTATTAGAGTTTCAGCTTCAGCATCAGTCCTTCCAATGAACTCCCAGGGCTGATCTCCTTCAGAATGGACTGGTTGGATCTCCTTGCAGTCCAAGGGACTCTCAAGAGTCTTCTCCAACACCACAGTTCAAAAGGATCAGTTCTTAGGCACTCAGCTTTCTTCACAGTCCAACTCTCCCATCATACATAACCACTGGAAAAACCATAGCCTTGACTAGACAGATCTTTGTTGGCAAAGTAATGTCTCTGCTTTTTAATATGCTATCTAGGTTGGTCATAACTTTCCTTCCAAAGAGTAAGCGTCTTTTAATTTCATGGCTGCAGTCACCATCTGCAGTGATTTTGGAGCCCCCAAAATAAAGTCAGCCACTGTTTCCACTGTTTCCCCATCTATTTCCCATGAAGTGATGGGGCCAGATGCCATGATCTTCGTTTTCTGAATGTTGAGCTTTAAGCCAACTTTTTCAGTCTCCTCTTTCACTTTCATCAACAGGCTTTTTAGCTCTTCTTCACTTTCTGCCTTAAAGGTGGTGTCATCTGCATATCTGAGGTTATTGATATTTCTCCCGGCAATCTTGATTGTGCTTCTTCCAGCCCACTGTTTCTCATGATGTACTCTGCATATAAGTTAAGTAGCAGGGTGACAATATACAGCCTTGACGTACTCCTTTTCCTCTTTGGAACCAATCTGTTGTTCCATGTCCAGTTCTAACTGCTGCTTCCTGACCTGCATACAGATTTCTCAAGAGGCAGGTCAGGTGATCTGGTATTCCCATGTCTTTAAGAATTTTCCACAGTTTATTGCGATCCATACAATCAAAAAACATTGCAAACATTTTAAACATTCATCTTCAAATCTGTCGTGTGGAATGTGAATCTTATCTACAACTTGCATTGGCAAGATGCATCACATCCCTTTAATTTCTTTAAGTCAGATAAAATCTAACCTTCACAATCAAGGTGACCCAAGAATCCAGAAGGATTATGGAGGGCTCAGAAAACACTGACCTCAAATCTTAAGTCCACCCCTCTTGCTGCTCCTTCCTTCCCAAGCCCACATGACTCCTTTAAAGACCAGTAGTCTAAGGACTTTCCCAGCAGTCCAGTGGTTAAGGCTCTGTGCTTCCAGCACAGGGAATATGGGTTCTATCCTTGGTCAGGGAACTAAGATCCCGTATGTCTCGCCAACTGGCCAAAAATCAGTGAATAAAGGCAAGCAGTCCAGCAACTTCCAGGGCCTGTTGGCAGGACCTCTGGGTCTGGCAGCCACTGGCTCCCCAGGCCACTGCTTTAACTCCAATAAGAACGCGAACCAGTGTTAGCCAGGTGGAGTAAGGCAGCAGGGTGGGCCTGGGGACCGCACCACTTCTTTTGCTATGGATCTTCCTCCTTCTGGGCCTCACGACCAACACACTTAACTGCCTCCTGGGCCCCCACGCACATCACCACCCAATCCCACTGTGCACCCAACTCATGGCCCAGTGGTCTCCCTCCCCTGACACCTCCTGTGCTCACTCACAGGACTCCACCAACCAGAGGGCCCTCTCTCTCCCCCTCTCCTCCCTTCTGCTAATTACCCTTCCCCCAAAGAGCCGAATCGTTGGAAAAGACGCTGATGCTGGGAAAGATTGAGGGCAAGAGAAGAGGGCGGGAAAGATGAGATGGTTAGATAGCATCACAGACTCAATGGATACAAGTCTGAGCAAATTCCAGGAGACAGTGAAGGACAGGGAAGTCTGGCATGCTACAGTCCATGGGGTGAGCTGGACATGACTTAGCAACTGAACAAAAATAGCATGCTTTCCATGCATTCTTTTCCTCAGTCCTCCTATATAGTTTCCTGGGGCTCCCGTAACAAACTATCACAAGCGGAGTGGCTTCAAACCCCAGAAATGTAGTCGCTTGAAGTTCTGTAAGAGTCTGAAATCAAGATGACAACAGGGACTTCCCTGGCAGTCCAGTGGTTAGGACACAGTGCTTCCAATACAGGGAGTGAAGGATTGAACCCTGGTTGGGGAACGAAGATCCCACATGCTGTGAAGTGGCCGGGAAAAAAAAAAAAGATGGCAACAAGGCCAAGCCCCTCCAATGGCTCTAAGACAGAGAAGGAGTTTCCTGTCTCTTCCAGCTTCCAGGGGCTCCAGACCTTTCTTGGCTTGTGGCTACATCGCTCCAGTTTCTGCCTCTGTCTTCACATAGTCTCTCCTTCTCATTCTTGGTCTCCCCTCTGTGTTTCTTAAAAGGACACATGTCACAAGAGCCTACATAGGTAATCTAAGGCACTCTCATCTTGATTTCCTTAAGTATATCTGCAAAGACCCTTTTTCCAAATAAGATCACACCCACAGGTCCTGGGGATGAGAATGTGCACATACGTTTAGATGAGGGGGCACCATTCAACCCACTACACCGCCTAACAACCAATCATCCCAGAGACGAGAATGCTGAGGCTCAAATGGGCTAAGTTACTTGCACAGGACCACCCCGCTGGAGCCAGTTCTGAACTCATATCTCTCTGATGCAAAGTTCGTGTTTTTTCTCCTACAAGTGTAACTATTCTGGAAGTCTTTCCTCCTTCCTTCACTCCCTCATGCCCCACTGACCTGTCTAGAAACCACTTTTCTGTCCTTCAACCACCCTGATATCTCTAAGGGAACCGATCTTGCCATGTATTTTCCTTTTAAATTGCCTCTCCTCTTTGCTCTCCTACAAGAAGGACCACACCTTACCCATCCCTGTATCTTTGAAAGTGTGTGGCACTGAGCATGGATCATAATAAGTGTTCTGCAAATGCTAGTTGAACTCCCTGCAATGTTTAATTAGCATAAAATATTTAAAAAGGATCTCCAGGACTGATATCACAAGGAAACGATTGCTCAAAATCTGCGAGTTGTCAGCTGCTCTCCAATTTGTCAACACTGAGGTTAAAAAAAAGCACTCACCCCTAGGTCAGGAGACATTGCAAAGGGCAAGTCATGGGGTCGCTCTGCCAGAGGACAGTGACATCAGAGCCGGTCACACGCCCATTTGTCATTCAGCAGTCGTAACTGGTGTGACTCTCCGGACTATTTCTAAATGACACTGCAATTTCTATTTTTTCAGGGTGTAACACTCCTGACTGGAATAGTAACACTTTTTGTTGTTCAGTTGCTACGTCGTGTCTGACTCTTTGCAACCCCATGAATGGTAGCCAGGCTTCTCAGTTCATGGGAATTCCCAGGCAAGAATACTAGAGCAGGTTGCCATTTTCTCCTCCAGGGGATCTTCCAGACCCAGGGATCAAATCCGAGCCTCCTGAATTGGCAAGTGGAATATTTACCACTGAGACACTAATATTTCCCCTAAAAACAGGGCAACGTAGATAAATACAGCTGGGATTCCCCATCTGATAAGAAGTCTCCTCCGGTGCCACGTGATCAGTTATGTCTGACTCTTTGTGATCCCAAGGACTGTAGCCCAACAAGCTTCTCTGTCCATGTGATTTCCCGGGCAAGAATACTGGAATGGATTTCTATTTCCTTCTCCAGGGGATATTCCCAACCCAGGGATCGAACCCAGGTCTCCTGTGTCTCTTGCATTGCAGGCAAATTCTTTACCTGCTGAGCCACCATCAATAAGAAGGGAGCTGTGTCAGCCACTAATCACAGCAGAGGTGCTATGGGCAGAAGGCTCAGGGCTGCAAGGTGATCAACTTGACTCCTCTGTCACCACAAGGGCATTTTTTTCAGGAAACTCCCAAGTCAGAGGCCAAGTCATCAAGTTTCACATTTGACAGCTTAAACCCTGTGGTTTCAATAAATATTTTACATGTTAAATGCAATGGTGCAGTTAACACTTCCACTGCAGAGGGGCATAGGTTCGATTCCTAGTCAGGGAATAAGATATCCTGCATGCCTCAAGGTGGCCTACAAAATATAATCAGATAAAATGAATAAAAGAATGCTATTTGACGTGAAAGCTGTAAACGGTCGCCCATAGCAGCCCTGAGCTACCTGGGTGTTTAGGTCACATTGACAAACAGTCTGGAGCCTAACTGCATTGACATGATGGAGGCTCCACCAACTCAAAGCACATCCCTTCTGCCCCCACCCATGGCAACCTCTCCTTCCTCTGCCCTCTCACCACTCATTTGACAAGGACCCACAAGGTTCAGTTCAGTTCAGCCGCTCAGTAGTGTCCGACTCTTTTGAGACCCCATGAACCACAGCACGCCAGGCCTCTCTGTCCATCACCAACTCTCGGAGTCCACCCAAACCCATGTCCATCGAGTCGGTGATGCCATCCAGCCATCTCATCCTCTGTCATCCCCTTCTCCTCCTACCCTCAATCTTTCCCAGCAACAGGGTCTTTTCAAATGAGTCAGCTCTTCGCATCAGGTGACCAAAGTATTGGAGTTTCAGCTTCAACATCAGTCCTTCCAATGAACACCCAGGACTGATCTCCTTTAGGATGGACTGGTTGGATCTCCTTGCAGTCCAAGGGACTCTCAAAAGTCTGCTCTAACACCACAGTTCAAAAGCATCAATTCTTCAGCGCTTAGCTTTCTTTATAGTTCAACTCTTACATCCATACATGACCACTGGAAAAACAATAGCCTGGACTAGACGGACTTTTGTTGGCAAAGTAATGTCTCTGCTTTTGAATATGCTGTCTAGGTTGGTCATAACTTTCCTTCCAAGGAGTAAGCATCTTTTAATTTCATGGCTACAGTCACCATCTGCAGCACCAAAAATAAGTCTGCCACTGTTTCCAATGTTACTCCATCTATTTGCCATGAAGTGATGGAACCGGATGCCATGAAGTTAGTTTTCTGAATGTTGAGCTTTAAGCCAACTTTTTCACTCTCCTCTTTCACATTCATCAAGAGGCTCTTTAGTTCCTCTTCACTTTCTGCCATAAGGGTGGTGTCATCTGCATATCTGAGGTTATTGATATTTCTCCTGGCAGTCTTGATTCCAGCTTGTGCTTCCTCTAGCCTAGCGTTTCTCATGATGTGGTCTGCATATAAGTTAAATAAGCAGGGTGACAATATACAGCCTTGACTGTATACTCCTATATACTTGACAATATACTCCTTTCCCAATTTGGAACCAGTCTGTTGTTCCATGTCCAGTTCTAACTGTTGCTTCCTGACCTGCATACAGGTTTCTCAAGAGGCACGTCAGGTGGTCTGGTATTCCCATCTCTTGAAGAATTTTCCACAGTTTACTGTGATCCACACAGTCAAAGGCTTTGGCATAGTCAATAAAGCAGAAATAGATGGTTTTCTGGAACTCTTTTTCGATGATCCAGCAGATGTTGGCAATTTGATCTCTGGTTCCTCTGCCTTTTCTAAAACCAGCTTGAATATCTGGAAGTTCACGGTTCCCATACTGCTGAAGCTTGGCTTGGAAAATTTTAAGCATTACTTTACTAGCATGTGAGATGAATACAATTGTGTGGTAGTTTGAGCATTCTTTGGCATTGCCTTTCTTTTGGATTGGAATGAAAACTGACCTTTTCCAGTCCTGTGGCCACTGCTGAGTTTTCCAAATTTGCTGACATATTGAGTGCAGCACTTTCACAGCATCATCTTTCAGGATTTGAAATAGCTCCACTGGAATTCCATCACCTCCACTAGCTTTGTTCATAGTGAGACACACAAGGTATCAGTCAGCAATTTTTGTGTTTTCCTATAAACATAGCAGAGACATTTTTTTTGCCAACAAAGGTTCTTATAGTCAAAGCTATGGTTTTTCCAGTAATCACGCATGCGTGTGAGAGCTGGGCCATACAGAAGGCTGAATGCTTTTGAACTGTGGTGTTGGAGAAGACTCTTGAGAGTCCCTTGGATTGTAAGGAGATCTAATCAGTCAACCTAAAGGAAATCAATCCTAAATATTCACTGTAAGGACTGCTGATGAAGCTGAAGCTCCAGTACTTTGGCCACCTGATGTGAAGAGCTGACTCATTAAGAAAAGACCCTGATGCTGGAAAAAATTGAGGGCAGAAGAAGAAGCGGACGACAGAGTACAAGATGGTTGGATGACATCATTGACTTCATGGACATGAGTTAGAGTAAGCTCCAGGAGACGAAGGACAGGAAAGCCTGGCATGCTGCAACCCATGGGGTTGCAAAGAATCAGACACAACAGTGACTGAACAACAGCAAGCATATGGTGTCCTGTTGCCTTGTCTCCCTAATCAGACCAGCAGTTCCATCCAAATAGGAAGGAAGTTTGGAAACAGCCTGGCTTCCCAGATGACACCTCGCTTCCGGGCATGAAGGGAGGACCCTTGGCATAAGTGACACTTCAAATATCCGAGCCTCAAGCCCCCTGCCCAGTGGTGTGTTGAGCTCGCCCCTCACCCAGGGCAGCCTCACAGCGAGGAGATGGAACCCCACTCCTACACGCTACTCTGTAACATCTTCTTAAATACTGACAACGGGGGCAAGAGGGTCAAGGGACAGAGCCCTCACCTTCCTCCAGGATGGTGGCCACGGAAGGCCTCAGGAAGAGGCAGGGTTGACTTGACCTGGGCAGGGTGGGTAGAATTATTTTTTAATACTTCTGATTATTTTTATTAAATATTTATCTATTTATTTGGCTACATCAGGTTTTAGTTGTGGCATGTGGAATATAGTTCCCTACCAGAGACTGAACCCACCCCCACCCCAACCCCTANGTTGCTGCCTGGGCTTTTCTCTAGTTGTGGGCTACTCTCTGCTTGCAGCCCGAGGGCTCAGTACTTGTGGCTCGAGGCTTAGTTGCTCCAAGGCATATGGGATCATCCCGGAGGAGGCGTCAGATCTGTGTATCCTTACCCACTGGACCACCAGGGAAGTTCTGTTTATATTTCCCAAGGGAAATTTTTCGTGAAGACCGCTAGAGATGTAAGTGTGGACTGTTTGGGTCGGAACAAAATAGAACGCTGAAGAGAGCTGACCTGCTGAGCGTGAATGGAGAGTTAGAAATTACTTGGACTGGATGGTGTTTGGTGCATGTTGTAGGCCCTGACAGGGACTTTATCTATTTCATTCCCTAAAGGCCCCCAAAGCAGTTCCTGTGGTTGTCCCATTTTGCTGTGATGAAATGAAGTTTAGAGGTTAAAGCCCCTGCCCAGTGGCATAGCCAGTGAGCTGCTAGCTGGTCTGGGTGGTTTGGCTCCAGTGTTTGGGGACACACCCCCGAACCTTTACCTAATGAGGAATCTGCATGTGATCCATCCTTTTCTTTGCTTTAGTACTGCATACAAATACAGTCTTCTGTGTGGTTGTCTTTATGATGGTCTCTAATCTCAGCGAGCTGGCACAAACGTGCATTCCTTGTTTTTCTGCTTTTTGCACACATTACAGTTCTTGTTTTCACATATTTGGCTGATATACAAGTACCTGCTCTCTTACCCTTTACGTCTGCCTTGGCATTTTTATTTGGCCTGGATTATCTGAAATTACATGTTGCTTTCATGATAAAATATTTTTATGATTTATTATTCCTATAATTTACATTTTAGCTTAGTCAAAAATTAAACATGTGGTTTATGTACTTCACTTATTTTAATAAAATAAATTTCACTTCTTTTAAATATACATTTAATAATAAGTATAAAAATATATGGACTTCCCAGGTGGTACTAGTGGTTCAGAACCCACCTGCCAATGCAGACGTACGAGACCGAGGTTTGATCCCTGGGTCGGGAAGATCCCCTGGAGGAGGGCATGGCAACCTGCTCCAGTGTTCTTGCCTGGAGAATCCCCTGGATAGAGGAGCCTGGCAGGCTATGGTCCATAGGCAAAGAGTTGGACAGGACTGAAGCAACTTAGCATGCACCTACACACATAAAAATATATACTTAAAAGAAGTGAAATTTATTATGGAGAAATTTTCTATTAAAAAATCTTCCCCAATAATCTTCCTAATTACAGAGAAGGAATTTGTGATTTTTTTTAAACCCCCAAGTAACAACTGAGCTAGAGACAGAAGAAAGAGATCAAGTGAGAATTAAAAGATCTTTCAATATATGAACAGTTAATCATTTGCAAGAGTAAACTCTAGCTAAGAAAAAAAAAAAGAGAGAGTATGAATGAATCATTTGCTCACTCCACTGGCAAAAAGGTAAGATATTGACAGTGGTCAGCTGGTTGGCGGTGATCCTAACCTTTGGTGTTTTAGGGTTTATCCCTCTGTTTGCACTTGACCATGTTCTTCCTCCTCTGGCCCTTACTTTGGGACAGGATGGAGTATGGGGAAGAGGTCAGTTTAGGAGGCAGAAAGAGATGCAGCCCTCCTGACAATAGACAAGCCCAGGTGTGTCTGACTGGCTCCCCAGGAGCCTGGACGCTGCTGACCACACCCTCTGTGAAACTCTCTTCCCTTGTCCAGTTCTTCCTCCCAGGCCACTCCTTCACCTTCTGTTCCGTGGACTGGTCTGTCTCTGCCCCCCGGTTAAATGTTATCATTCTCTATAGTAACCCTCTTCACCTGTGACCACCAGGAACCCTGCTTGTTCCCTTGCTTCACCTACCAGCTCTCTGTTCTGAGCCACAAAGCCCTACCAGACACAGCAAGTGCAGTCTCAGTCATTTATTAAGCATCTCCTATGTGTCAATCATTGGATTAGATGCTTTTCTTTTTTTAGGTATTGTAATTTACGAACAGTGAAATACACAGGCCTGGCTGAGCGACTGAACTGAACTGACATATATAGTTCAGTGCATTTTAAAATTTATTTATTTATTTGGCTGCATTGGGCCATAGTTACAACACTCAGGATCTTCATTGCTTCCTGTAGAATCTTTCCTTGCAGCACACAGACTCTCTAGTTGCAGCTAGAGGGCTCAGTTGCTCTGAGGCAGGTGGGATCTTAGTTCCCAACCAGGGGATGAACCCCTATCCCCTGCATTGCAAGGCAGATTCTTAACCACTGGACTACCAGGGAAGTCCCTCCCTTGAGTGCATTTACACAAACATACGTTTACATAACCAACACCAATGTACATCCTTTAAAAATCTCATGTTGCCTTGAGTTGCCATCCTTATTTTACAGTTGAGGAAACAGGCTGGCAGGAGTTAAGTCATTTGATCAAGGTCCCATGGCTGTTTTATCGAGAAACTAGATTACGATCCAGATTGAACCTTTCTAGGAGATAGTGCTCTGCTTTAGGTGATGGGAACTCAGCGTGTTCAAAACTACACTTGGCCCTTCTTCTTTGATTCTGTTAGAGCTGTTGATTCCAAACTGGCCTACCTGAAAAGGCAGCTTATGACTCATGTAACTGAAAAGTACAGGCGTAAGCTTCAGGCACATCTTGATCAGAGTTCACATGTCACTTGATTCGTGTCTCAACCAGCACCTCTGGACTCTGTTTCCTCAGCTTTGGGTTCAGTATTAGATATACTTTCTCCTTGTGGGGGCAGGAAGGCCTCATTAGCTCCAGCCATACATCCATGTTGCTTCCCAGGTAGCACTAATGGTACAAGAGCCTGCCTGCCAATGCAGGCAACATAAGAGACTCGGGTTTGATCCCTGGGTTGGAAAGATTACCCTGGAGAAGGAAGTGGCAACCCATTCTGGTATTCTTGCCTGGAAAATTCCATGGGATAGCAAAGAGCCATTCATGACTGAGTGATTAGGCACACACATACACATACACGCATTCACATCCCACGAGGGAAAAGGAAGGAGGGGAAATAGCTACGTATGGGTATCAGTATCTTACCTCTACATTTCCTGAGAATTCTGTGAGTCAAAATAGAAAATTCTGATGTCAGTGGTTTGTCATAGAGTAAATAATGCACAGTGTAGTGACTTTATAATTATTTTGATAGAAAAGGAATGATAGCTGTTTAAAAAGAGGTTCTATTTGTTCATTTACTTCTCTGAACATACGGTTTCACTTTTCAAAGACCATTTTTGGCCCTAAAATCCAGATGACACTGTATAAATATAGGGAAAACACAGGAAAGAAACCACCTCCCAAAACAGCATATTGCCAAAAGTGAAAGGAGTACTTACACAGTAAAATTGTATAATGGCTTTTTAAAAAGTAAATGCATTATATATCCCACGAGGGAAAAGGAAGGAGGGGAAATAGCTACGTATGGGTATCAGTATCTTACCTCTACATTTCCTGAGAATTCTGTGAGTCAAAATAGAAAATTCTGATGTCAGTGGTTTGTCATAGAGTAAATAATGCACAGTGTAGTGACTTTATAATTATTTTGATAGAAAAGGAATGATAGCTGTTTAAAAAGAGGTTCTATTTGTTCATTTACTTCTCTGAACATACGGTTTCACTTTTCAAAGACCATTTTTGGCCCTAAAATCCAGATGACACTGTATAAATATAGGGAAAACACAGGAAAGAAACCACCTCCCAAAACAGCATATTGCCAAAAGTGAAAGGAGTACTTACACAGTAAAATTGTATAATGGCTTTTTAAAAAGTAAATGCATTATAATTAGGTCAGCTAGTCAAGCAACGGAGAAGGCAATGGCACCCCACTCCAGTACTCTTGCCTGGAGGAGCCTGGTAGGCCGCAGTCCATGGGGTCGCTAAGAGTCGGACATGACTGAGCAACTTCACTTTCACTTTTCACTTTCATGCATTGGAGAAGGAAATGGCAGCCCACTCCAGTGTTCTTGCCTGGAGAATCCCAGGGACGGGGGAGCCTGGTGGGCTGCCATCTATAGGGTTGCACAGAGTCGGACACGACTGAAGCGACTTAGCAGCAGCAGTCAAGCAAAAATAAAATAATTTCATTGTGAATTATAAAAACAACAAAAAAGAATGAACTAAACAGAGGAATTTTTTTTATTGTGCATATCCTTTCCTCCTTAAAAAAATTGAGGGGGAGCGGATTTTTTTTTTTTTTTGATTAGGTGGAACTATCCATCAAAAAGTAGTTTTCTCCCAAACTGAAGTGTTCACTCTTCTTCTCTCCAATGCTTCCAGGGAATGGAAGACATCCTTCGCTGCTTCATCAAAGAGGGCAACGCCGAAATGATCCGCCAGATCGAGTTTATCATCAAGCAGCTCAATTCAGGTCCGTTTAATGCAAGAATCTATTATCTATCTTTTGAGTCTTTCACATGTGCTAGAAAGACACACAGGCTTTCTTCAAGGGACTTGTCCTATCTCAGAATTCATTCGAGAGGCCTTAAGGAAGCTGGCGTGATCCAAGTGAACAAACAAAAGTTCAGCCAGGTGGTCAAGGCCACATTGTCCCAAGATCAACAATCTCTTGTCACACTTTTGGCCTAAGTCAACAAAAAAGCATTCAGAAGCAATTGCAGAAACTCTTCTCTAACTGGAAGTTCTCTTTATGTGTACCTCCCCCGCCTAATTACTGTATTTCCCCTGGCTCAGTAGGGTAGCTGTTCTCAGGTCAATGAACCATAATAAAATGGGGCCCAAGGGTCAGATAGTGAAAAAAAGATGCCAGTTTTTCCAGAACCACTGTGGAAAGTGAACGCATCCTCCCACGTGCATCCACTCCAGAAGAATCCATGTTGCCAATCAACAACTCTGGATGATGTTTCTTCCTTTCTTTCATTACTGCGACCACCCACCCGAATCCCTTAAGTAAGAAAGAAAGCCTTGGATGAGACCAGGTGGTGGGGAATCTCTTAGCTCTTCCTGTGGCTTCCTGATGCCTTGATCCTGACTTGTACACATTGCCAGAGGTACCTGGTGCTGCTTACGTCCTGGGCCAAGTTTGTCACTTACATCTTTTCTACACGCCCTTATTTCATCACTGAACATCCAAGTGCATAGATCCTGTTTCTTACTTGAATGGAGGTAAGAAATGAATCACCTGTTCCCTGCTCCAGCCGCAGGGCCAAGTTTGACCAAGGCCAAGCAAAACGGAGATGCCCAAAGTCCTCCCCAGAGGATGCCACAGGTGGCTCTCCTGGGTTACAGCCAAGGCTGAACCAGGCAGTCACCTGGAGAGATCTGAAAACCCCTAAGGCAGCACCCCATGGCAATTAAATCAGAACCTCTGGAGGAACCCCAAGGGAGAAATAGTGTTTAAAACTCTTAGGCAATTCCCATATGCAGCCAAGGTGGCGCCCCCCTCCCTTGGACGGACACAGAAGTGAGGAGGCGCAGGAGGAGTTTAGAGGGCTCCCCAGCAATAGGAGGTGGCTGGGAGAGCAGCTGGTGAGGTTAAACCTCTGCTGTCTTCAGGCGGGGGGACCCATTTCCATTCAAACCTCTTCCCTTTTGGTTTTTATGGCAAGCTAGATTCATCCCAAGTTCAGGTGAGCAATGAACAGAACTATATTTTCTGTAGTTGCTGTATTTCTGATTTCCATTCTGCTAGACAGGCATGTTGAAAAAATAATTATAAAATTATTTTTATAAATAATAATATATAAATTATAAAAATATAAATAATAAAAAGTAATAATAAATACAAAAGGGAGCCGAGGTTGCTCCCTAACATTCTCTGGGTCAGCTACAGTTTGGGAAGGTGGGGAAATGCTGGAGAAGTTGTTGCCTGTCTGCTCTGCGGTCACTGACTGAGACCTCCCTCCCAGGCCAGCACGGTGTCTTGTCTCCCTGGCCAAGAAGCACGTCTTTTTCTAACACAAAGCTAGCCCTTGGACCAGCAGGCTAATGAATGTGAGGAGGAGGGGTCAGTCTACTATTCCATAAGGGATGTGCTTTGGCAGGAAGTTATCGTGGATGGAGCTAAAGCCTTACAACCTTGTGTATTCCAGACAAACTTGCGATCTACCTGCTCAGCTCTGGAAATTCCAGTTTAAATAGAGGGCCTACAGTAGTTCTTTGTCATCTCAAGCACAGAAGCTGTTCTGTATCCATCAGGCAGTGGAAGGACCCCAGAGAGGATTACCCAGGAGTCTGCTGCTTTATAGCCAAATTAGAAAAATCATTGAACATTGGGTGGAGGATCGGAAACACACACACAAATACCTTAGGATATGTGTCATAGGCATCAAGTCAGAATGAATCTATAAGCATTGTGCTGAAATCTAGAGGATGGAGAGCTGGAGAGTTTTCATCTGGTCCAGGCTTCATCCTCAAGGGGAAACTAAGAGCAGGGCTTCCCTGGTGGCTCAGCAGCGAAGAATCCACCTGCAATATAGTTGATGTACGTTCGATCCCTGGTTTGGGAAGATCCCCTGGAGAAGAAAATGGCAACCCCCTCCAGTATTCTTGCCTGAGAATCCCATGAACAGAGGAACCTAGTGGGCTGCAGCCCAGCAGGTCACAAAGAGTCGGACATGACTTAGTGAATAAACAACAACAGTGAACCACGGAAGCCTTCAGGAGCTCAGCCTGCTGTGACCACTAGCCTACCCTCTGTGGAAAATGGCAGGATTTACAAATAGATGTAGTTTGAATCTCAACTCTCACTTACTTGGAATGTGACCATAATGTGTATTTTATCCTCCATGCCTCTGATTGCTCTATGCTATAAAACAGGGATAAAAGTCAACAAACTCTACTGAAGATTAAGTCAAATTGCATGTGTGACACCATCTGGAACAATGCTTAGCGATAATATTGATACTAGTCTACTTTCTTTCTCCTAAATTACTCTCAAATTATATGTTGGCTTTAATTTTTCTCATGTCATGACTAGTGTGTTCTGTCAAAAATGGAGAGAGATATTTACAATTGCTTAGTATGATATCAAACTATGCTGAAATGGTACCAGGAACAGTTCTTGCCTTGAGAAGTCCATAAACAGTATGAAAAGGCAAAATGATAGGATACTGAAAGAGGAACTCCCCAGGTCAGGAGGTGCCCAGTATGCTACTGGAGATCAATGGAGAAATAACTCCAGAAAGAATGAAGGGATGGAGCCAAAGCAAAAAAATTTGTGGATGTGACTGGTGATAGAAGCAAGGTCCAATGCTGTAAAGAGCAATATTGCATAGGAACCTGGAATGTTAGGNCAGAGAAGTTCATGGAGTTATACAGAGAAGAGAAGAGTGAGGAAGGAGACAGAGGTGGCCAGGAGGATAAAGGGGAGGGAATCGAAAGGAGAGAGACAGATCCAGCCAGTGATCAGTTCCCTAAGTGTTCTCCACAGTCCAGAACACATAAAGAGATTCACAGAGTTGGGTAGAGAAGAGAAGGGGGAGAGAGGAGATGGAGGTTACCTGGTGGAGAAAAAGGAGAGTCCACAGGGGGAGAGAGCAATCAGGCCAGTGATCTTGCTCCCAAGTAAAAATGGGTAATAAGACTGGGTTCTTAAAGGTCCAAAATTGATAACAAATACCAAAAAGCAAAGATTAAAAATCTAAAGTAGAGGTTGGATTTTCAAAAATACAGTATTAAAGAAAAAAGAAGAAAACAAAGTCACAAGAATGATAAAATATATATATATATATATGAAGTTTGCTTTAAAAAATAGGGTCTCTTTTTTTTTTTGCAAAGTAAGATTATAAAAATGAAAATTAAAGGAGTAATAGAGGACTTAAAATTTAAAAAAAATTAAAGAATGATCGTACAAATAGTAAAAATATATCTAGGACTTTCTCTGGTGGCATTGTGGGCAGTGTGGGGTCAGTTCATTTTCAGATAGTTCCTTGATCCGGCTCATATTTCTCAAGAGCTATAGGCCCATTCCTATGTAGTCGGTATTAACTACAGGGTTTTAATCTATTGCACCTGTCACTTCCAAGGAGGTTCCTCTGTTTCAGCTTCTGTTTGCTGGTCTCTTCAGTGTCTGATTTCTGCCCTGACACAAGGGGGCGGTGGTGGACACTTTTTTAGGCTCACTTGTTCAGTTGTGCTGTGGGGAGGGAGGGACGCTGCAAACGAATAACACTGGCACGTGCTTTCAGTGTCTTGGCTACACTGGGTTTGCCCCGGCTCACAGCGTGTGTGCTCTCCCTGTCTACACTGCTTAGGCTCTAGGTTGCTCTGCTGGGAACTGTCTGAGGCCGGCCCTGGGTTGTATGCACTTCCCAGGTCTAAGCCACTCAGGTTCAGGAATTTGGGTAGTCTTCAGAGGTGCAGACTCGGTTGGGCCTGCATTTTGTGACCTTCCCAAGTCCAAGCAGCTCAGGTGACCAGGTGTTTGGTGAGCGCAGTTGCTGAGACTTATTGCCTCCCGCATCCATGCTGCTTGGTTTTCTGGGTGTACAACTGGTGTACCTTCTCAGGCAGATGTTGACTGCCAGAATCCCAAGGTCTTATTTAGCAATGAAGCCTGCTTGCAGTTTGATAGATAATGCCTCTCTAGGGCCGCGATTGCCTGCTTCCGGCTCTGGCTGCCCTTGACTGCCTGTCACCAGGCAGGGGGGTGGGCTGGGCTAGCTCTGCTCAGACCTTTGTTCTGTGAGTGGGCCTGGTGGCATCTTAGGTTAGGGCTTTTCACGTGGTAGCTCTCCCACAGTCTGGCTTGCTAGCCCAAGTTAGTTCCCTCAGATTGCCCTTGGGACATTCAGGCTCGGTCCTTACTCTAAGCAATGCAGCCCGCGCCTCCCTGCCCAGCCCCCTCTTGCTAGTGGTGGGTACAGATGTCTACACTGCTTCTCCACTGGGGGAGTTACCGTTGGGCACGTAATCTGTGGGTTTTAATTTTTTACTTATTTTTCCTCCTGGTTATGTTGCCCTCTGTGGTTCCAAGGCTCGCCACAGACTCAGCAGTAAGAGTGTTTCCTGGTGTTTGGAAACTTCTCTCTTTTTTAAGACTCCCTTCTCAGGACAGAGCTCCGTCCCTACCTCTTTTGTCTCTCTTTTTACCTTTTATGTTTTTTCCTACCTCCTTTAGAAAACAATGGGCTGCTTTTCTGGGTGCCTGATGTCCTCTGTTGGCATTCAGAAGTTGTTTTGTGGAATTTACTCAGTGTTTAAATGTTCTTTTGATGAATTTGTGGGGGAGAAAGTGGTCTCCCCGTCCTATTCCTCAGCCTGTTAGAACCACCCCTATTTGTTTCTTTATTTTCAATTTTTTTGACCACATTGCATGCCATGCGGGATCTCAGTTCCCTGACCGGGAATCAAACCTATGCTCCCTGCACTGGAAGCATGGATTCTTAACCACTGGACCACCAGGGGAGTCCTTGAGGTTCTGTTTCTTTTTCTTGCCTTTTACACTGCTTTAATTAGTTAACTATTGAGATACAGTTGGCATATAGCATTATGTTAGCTTCAGATGTGCAGCATAATGATTTGATATTCGTACATACTGTAAAGCATCACCCTATGTATATACAGAATTTAAAATTTTCCTGTGCTGACAACTTTTAAGATCTGCTCTCTTAGTGATTGCTTTTCTTTTTAAAAATTTTATAATTAAAAAAATTAGTTTGACCTCACTGCATGGCATGTGAAATCTTAGTTCCCTGACCAGGGATCAAACCTGTACCTCCTGCATTGGAAGCATGGCCCACAAGTCCCTGCTTGCTTATTTTTGAGAATTTTATCTCAGGTCACTTAAGAATACTTCCACAGTCCCATGCAGTCAACGTTTTATCTTACGTTTGTAGGGGACACTTTCTAATGGCGAGTTTTTAGGGAAGTTCTCAACTGAGCACATACATAGTTGCAGTACAGTTGGGAGTACACAAGGCTTCTGCTCTGCTCACTTCGCATTAGCTGGTGTAAAGGCGGCGCTCTTCTGTATGACACAGGGAGCTCAGCCTGGTGCTCTGTGACAACCTAGAGGGGTGGGATGGGGAGGGAGGTGGGAGGGAGGTTCAAAAGGGAGAGGACACGTGAATACCTATGGCTGATCCATAGGTCCTACACATAAGTGTATGGCAGAAACCAATACCACATTGTAAAGCAATTATCTTCCAATTAAAAATAAAATATTTTAAAAAATGCAGTGCTCTTGCAGAAAGCTTCAGGCCATTCTGGCTGTTGAATTTTTAGCTTGTTGGAAAGCTCAGCAGGAGAAGGTGTTGTCTCAGGCTCTGCTCTGGGGAGAGGTCTGACTGACCAGGGGTTACAAATGTGGCCTTTCTCAGGAGGGCAGGTGGGATGACCCTGGGATGGTGAGTGCAGAGAGAGCAGTGGAATCCTGGGAGGACAACGGTGTTTTAAAAGACCAGTAAAGAAAGAGGGAAGGGGACCAGGGTGGGTGAGGAAGGAAAGGGGGAAAGCAGGAAGGTGTGGGGTCAGCGAAGCCAAGGCGTTTCCAGGAGGGCGAGCTTTCAGTTCTGAGGATCAAGAATGTGAGTGACTCGAGCAGTGTGGGGCCTGATGCTCCCACGCTGAAGCTCATGTCGGAACTGAGCAGGCGGAGTCTGGAGCAGCGGATGCCCTGCAGAATTTGGAACGGATGGGGAAGCAAAGGCTCAGTGTGCAAAGCAGGCTTTCAGGGCCGGGGGGAGACCTTGCTCAGTGCCGAGGAGTTCTGTTTCCAAAGGAAGGAAAGGGGGAAAGCAGGAAGGTGTGGGGTCAGCGAAGCCAAGGCGTTTCCAGGAGGGCGAGCTTTAAGTTCTGAGGATCAAGAATGTGGGTGACTCGAGCAGTGTGGGGCCTGATGCTCCCACGCTGAAGCTCATGTCGGAACTGAGCAGGCGGAGTCTGGAGCAGCGGATGCCCTGCAGAATTGGAACGGATGGGGAAGCAAAGGCTCAGTGTGCAAAGCAGGCTTTCAGGGCCGGGGGGAGACCTTGCTCAGTGCCGAGGAGTTCTGTTTCCAGTCTTCCCCTGGAGTGTTGGTCAGGGTGTCACGTGGCATGTCTCTCTGCCCTTTGTAGTTCTGCAAATTGGTCCTTAGATTAAGAGGCTTGATCACAGTCAGGTTTGATCATTTGGGCAAGACTGCTACTTCCAGGGTGGCGTTGTGGCAACTCCAGAGTCTTTGTTGTGAATTTGTCAACATGGATAATGGTTGCTGGGAAATATTAATTCATTTTGTTGCTGTTGTTTAGTTGCTAAGTTGTGCCCAACTCGCCACCCCGTGGACTGTAGCCCACCATGATCTTCTATCCATGGGATTATCAAGGCAAGAATCCTGGAGTGGGGTGCCATTTCCTTTTCCAGGGGATCTTCTTCACCCAGGGATAACACCTTCATCTCCTGCACTGGCTGGCAGATTCTTTACCACCAAGCAATCTGGGAAGCCCTATTAATTCATTTAGGCATTCTAAATGTGATACTAAGCACATTTCTTAATATTATCAACAGATACACATTACATATTGTCCGCCAAGTGAAACTGCAAATTTTGTTGTTGTTGTTGCTAGAAAAGTATCAGCGGCGTTTTACTCTATGCCAAGCATTGTTCTAAGGATAGAATGGTAAATGAAGGTCTGGGTTTATGAAGTTTGAAGTAAAACAAAACTCAGGGTTTTGTGAGGTTGGTGACTTTTGTGGCAGAGCTGCTCACACTGCAGGCAGAACCAGTGAGGACTGTGGGGGAGGATGGTGAGTGGCTGGGATGTGATGGTGGGCAGGCAGCGGTGGGATGCCCAGTGGCACCCAGGAATGTGGGTGGTGCCCAGGGACTGAATGGTGCTTGGAAACGGCAGTGAAGCACTGAAGTAATTTTTAGAAATGATCCATTACCTTGCCAGAGAAAACACATAGAAAGTTTAGAGGATTTCATCATGTTATTCTAGAATTAAAAAAAAAAATCATATGAAAGCAACACACCGACAAACCTATTAGAATGGCCAAAAGCCTGAACACTGAGCATACCCAATGCTGGCAGGAGAGTGGAGCTCATTCATTCAGGAATTCTCATTCATTGCTGGTTTCCATGCACAGTGGTGCAGCCACTATGGAAGACGATCAGTCCTTACACAGCTAAACGTACTCTTGCCATTCGGTCCAACAGTCTTGCTTCTTGATGTTTGCCCAAAGGAACGGAAAGCTTATATCCACGTGAAAACCTGCACACGGTTGTTTATAGCAGCTTTATTCCTAAGTTCCCAAACTTAGAATAAACTAAGATGTCCTTCAGTAGGTGAATGGCACTGTGGTACATCCTGATGATGAAATATTATTTAGTACTAAAAAGAAATGAGCTATCAAACCAGGCAAAGACACAGGGGAAACATCAATCGATATTACTAAGTGAAAGAAAAAGTGAAAGTGTTAGTCGCTCAGTTGTGCCTGACTCTTTGCTGCCCTATGGACTGTAGCCTGCCAGGCTCCACTGTCAATGGGATTCTCCAGGAAAGAATACTGGAGTGGAGTGCCATTTCCTTCTCCAGGGGATCTTCCCAACCCTGGGATGGAACCCAGGTCTCTTGTACTGTGGGAAGATTCTTTACCATTTGAGCCATGAGGAAAGCCCTGGGAAAAGACTACATATGTAGGATTCCAAGTGTATGACACTCTAGAAAAGATAAAACTATGAGGCAATAAGAAGCTCAGTGGTTTCCAGGACTGAGGGGTTGTTAGAAGCACATGGAGGGTTTTAGAACAGGGAAACTCTACATGGCATGGTAATGACGGATACATGTCTTTACACATTTGTCCAAACCGTAGAATGTGCAACATCGAGTTAACTCTAAGGTAAATGATGGATTTTGTGTGATTATCATGTGTCATTGTGGGTTCAGCCTTGATAAAAGATGTTATCATTCTGTGTGTGGTGTTGATAATGAGGAAGGCTGTGTGTGTGTACACACACACACACACACGCTACAAAGGCAGGGAAGTATCTTCCTCTCAATTTTGTTGTGAACCATAAACTGTTCTAAAAACTAGTCTTTCAAACAAAAGACAACACAGACTATTCTACGTGTGCACTACAGATGAACATGTAACTAAAAATATATAAATTAACAGTTTTTATTATTTTTTGTTTCTATTTTTAATCAAACTTTTCCTTCCCTTTTAATGATGTCATTTTGATCCCTCCAGATTCCCTTCCCAGTTCCAAGCACATCCAGATGCTGGGTCGTCTCGGGCTTGTGGGGTCTCTCTGGTTGTTGCTTTCAGGGTCATTCCATGTTGCTTTACATGTGCTGAGCAGGGGGACCAGGTGGCCTGGGCTCCAGCAAGCCTGCGGGCAAGGCAGGCACTGCAGCCCTCCTCGGGGTCTAGATTCTCACGGGACACCAGTCGGCTGTTTGGTTCATCAGCAGAGGTTAATGGGGGCGAGTCCGTGCTGCAGAGTCACCTGCCTCTGCGATGGGGGCCTTGACCTTCAGTCCAGTTTGTGTCTAGTGACAGGTGGGTCAGGTCCTTACACAGGGCCTGTGCCGTGAAAACCTCCCTGTGTCTGCTCCCTGAGGGGTCTGTGCACCCGAGACCCCGAGCGAGACCCACAGAGGAGAACAAAGTGAAACAAACAGGGGCTTTGGCCCTGACCACAGACAGCAAAACCGTGGCAAGACCATGTGGGTCTCTTACTTCCCAGGGTCCAGCACGGCTTGCAGAAAGTTTTTGTTGCTCTTTTTTGTTAAAATTGTGTTTCTGTTCTTTCATTTCTCCCAACACAGGGCTCCCTCTCTGGTGGAGCCTTTTATTTATACTGCCCCACGTTTCCTTCTCTTTTCTCATACCTTCCTCCTCCTGTCTGAATTTCAGTTCTCCTTTGTTTCCTTTAAGCTTTTATTGTCTTCTCATGCATGTTCTCCCTTTCTTTTTTTCCCCTGGTGTCGGGTCGTCTTGCTTGGAGAGGAAGTGTTTTCCGTCCAGAGTGTTAGCTCTGGGAATTGTGTATGGCTGCAGGTTGTAAACTGCAAGGCTATGGTTTCTCTTTCCAGCAGCATCTTGTCACATGGCTCCACTCGCTGAGGAGGAAGCTAGTTTTCAGTGGACACGAGACTTGTATAGACAGAGTATTGTAGTTTAACACAGATGGCATGTCTTATTGTATTTTATAACAAATTGTTTTTTCAAGAGTGATTTCCCTTCTCCTCTTCTGTCCTCTCATCTCTACTCATTTTTTCTTTATTGGAAGTATATTTTGCATGTAATATTAGTTTCAAGTGCACAACACAGTGGTTTAATGTTTATGTACATTACGAACTGATCACCAGGATAAGTCTTGTTCATCTGTCACCATACAAAGTTAGTACAATATTATTATTATCATTTGGCTCCCCTGAGCGGCTTTCGGGATCTTCGTTCACAACCAGGGATCAAACCTAGGCCTACAGCACTGAAACTGCTGAGTCCAGTCCTAGCTGCTGGATTACCAGGGAATTCCCAGTACAATATTATTATCTATAGTCCCCATGCTGTGCATTACATACCTGTTGTTTGTTTATTTTATAACTGGAATTTTGTGCCTCTTAATCCCTTTCCCCTGTTTCACCTAACCCCCCATCTTCTTCCCCACTAGCAACTGCCAGTTTGTTCTCTGTATCTATAAGTTTGCTTCTGGTTTGTGTGTTCATTTGTTTTTCATATAGTATTTATCTTTCTCTAACTTATTTCACTTAGCATGATACCTTCTAGGTCTATCCATGATGTTGCAAAGAGCAAGATTTCATTATTCTTTTTAGGGCTGAGTATATTCCGTTGTGTGTAGCCTACCAGGCTCCTCCGTCCATGGGATTTCCCAGGCAAGAGTACTGGAGTGGGGTGCCATTGCCTTCTCCAATATTTACTATATTAGATATTAAAAATGGTATAAAACTGAAAAGACAAGAACTTACAAATTGTTGTTGTTATTCAGTCACTTAGTTGTGTCCAGCTCTTTGAGACCTCATGGACTGCAACATCTTCTTTATCCATCATGTGTTGATGGGCACTTAAGTTGCTTCCATAATCTTGGCTGTTGTAAATAGTGCCGCAGTGAATTTAGGGGTGCATGTATTTTTTTCAAATAAGTGCTTTCATTTTCTTTGAATAAATACCCAAAAGTGAGGTTCCTGAATCATGTTGTAGTTACATTTTTAATTTTTTGAGGAACCTCTGTACTATTTCCACAGGTCATACCAATTTATTATGTTCCCACCAATGGTGCACAAGGACTTCCGTCTGTCTTCATCCTCACCAATACTGATTATTTCTTGTCTGTTTTGTAACAGCCATTCTGGCCAGTGTAAGGAGCTATGTCATTGTGGTTTTGATTTGCATTTCTCTGATGGTTGTTGATGTTGAGCACCTTTTCATGTGTCTGTTGGCCGTGTGTCTGTCTTCTTTAGAAATATGTCTGTATTTATGTCTTTATGTATCACATTCTTAATTACTGTAGCTTTATAGAATAGTTTGAAATCATGAAGTGTGATGCCTCCAGCTTTGTTCTTTTCCAAGATTGTTTTGGCTCTGTGGTTCCATATAAATTTTTAGAATTATTTGTTCCCTTTATTCTTTTAAAATTATCAGGGACTCCAAAGAGTCTTTTGTTAATATAGCTTATAACTATCAATATTTACTATGCTGCTGCTGCTAAGTCACAACAGTCGTGTCCGACTCTGTGCGACCCCATAGACGGTGGCCCACAAGGCTCCTGTCCCTGGGATTCTCCAGGCAAGAACACTGGAGTGGGTTGCCATTTCCTTCTCCAATGCATGAAAGTGAAAAGTGAAAGTGAAGTCGCTCAGTCGTGTCCAACTCTTCAAAACCCCATGGACTACAGCCTACCAGGCTCCTCCATCCATGGGATTTCCCAGGCAAGAGTACTGGAGTGGGGTGCCATTGCCTTCTCCAATATTTACTATATTAGATATTAAAAATGGTATAAAACTGAAAAGACCAGAACTTACAAATTGTTGTTGTTATTCAGTCACTTAGTTGTGTCCAGCTCTTTGAGCCTCATGGACTGCAACATGCCAGGATTCCCTGTCCTTCACCATCTCCTGGAGTCTGCTCAAACTCATGTCCATTGAGTCAGTGATACTATCCAACCATCTCATCCTATGTTGCCCCCTTCTCCTCCTGCCTTCAGTCTTTCCAGGCATCAGGGTTTTTCCCAATGAGTCAGTTCTTTGCATCAGGTGGGCAAAGTTTTGGAGCTTTAGCTTCAGTATCAATCCTTCCAATGAATATTCAGGGTTGATTTCCTTTAGGATTGATAAGCCTGATTTCCCTGCAGTCCAAGGGAGTCTCAAGAATCTTACCTAGCACCACAAATTGGAAGCATCAATTCCTCAGTGCTCAGCCTTCTTTATGGTCCAACTCTCACATCCTTACATGACTACTGGAAAAGTCATAGCTTAGACTAGTTGAATCTTTGTTGGCAAAGTGATGTCTCTGCTTTTTAATACATTGCTACATTTGTCATAGCTTGCCTTAGAAGAAGCAAATGTCTTTTAATTTCATGGTTGCAATCACCATCTGCAGTAATTTTGGAGCACAAGAAAATAAAATCTGTCCATGCTTCCACATCTCCCCCTTCTATTTGCCATGAAGTGATGGGACCAGATACCATGATCTTAGCATTTTGAATGTTGAGTTTTAAGCCAGCTTTTTCACTTTCCTCTTTCACTCTCATCAAGAGGTTGTATGATATACTTTTAAATAACTTCTATGCGGAGTACATCATGTGAAATGCCATATTGATATTTCTCCTGGCAATCTTGATTCCAGCTTGTGAATCGTCCAGCTTGGTATTTCACATGATGTACTGTTGGGAGCCAGAGTGAGGAATCACACCCGTGACAGGGTCACATGGCAGACTCAGATGGCAGAGCAATTTGAGTCTTCGGATTTCTCCCTGGTTTTTCCTGAGCATGTACCCCCCAAAAATAAGAATTTGTCTGTTTTCCCATTATTTTCTGACTTTCTCTGGAAAAAGTTAATTCAGGGCTTTAGTCTTCTGCATTTGAAAGGAGTTTTCAGCCCAACCCCCCTTTGATAATACTCTAGCCTGCCTAACAAGTTCCCCTGACCTTCTACAAGCTTGTAAATTACTCAAAACCTCCTAACTGTGAGGGGCACAAAAGCCTTAAAGTATCTTAAAGTTTCAGAGCCTTTTCAAATTCATATTGGTGACAGGATTTCATGGTTAACTCAATGATTGCTGCCAGACCTCCTTATTTTTTATCTATCAGGCACCCGGGAAGATGTAATCAATGTAAATGGGATATGGAAAAGGATAGTCGTTTTGATGTTAGCAATACTAAACTTTTGAGTAAATTACCTTTTCTTTTGCTATAAATCACTGTACTTCCTTTTATTACAAATTGCTGTATTTTTATTTAGTGTTTTCTGAGAGTGGCATTCAGACTTTGAAAAGGTTAACACAAATGAGTCTTCTGGTTAACAAAACCTCATCAGAAGAGAGCCATAGAAACGTTAACAGGCCTCTTGGCCAGAAGATAATGTAAACCGCCTGAGACCTTTTGTAACGGGAGGTTACAAAAAAGAAAGCCTTGTCTCAATGAGGGTCAGGACTGCTGCCCCTGCTTAACTCTGCATATTCCATTATGTACAACTTGGGATATATAAGCTGATTTTGAAAAATAAACCTCCCTTTTTGGAGTCTTGCACCGACCCTGGGTTTCCCCATGTCGTTCTTTTCTCTCCCTTTTCTCCCCCTTTTCAGCTGAATTCCCATCAGGAGCGGGGAGGCTCACCACGTCTGCTTACTTGCCCTGGCTGCTAAGATCCGCGAGAAAGGGGGCCCAAGGCGGGGCACCTTTAGAGATTCAAGCGGACGCCGGTGGCCTACGTAAATGGTGCAAACCTCTTGTCTCGAGGTTTTATTGGTTTTCCCCGTAAACCAAGTTATTCATCCTCTTTTCTTCCACTAATTTCCTACTATACTATTCTATCCTGAGCTATTCTGTTCTCTCCTATACTGTCCTATCCGCCCGCTCTGTCCCCGCTTTGAATATCCCTGGATCCACTGGGGCGGACCCCAGCAATGTACTCTGCATATAAGTTAAATTAGCAGGGTGACAGTATACGGCCTTGACATACTCCTTTCCCAATTTTGAACCACTCTGTTGTTCCATGTCTGGTTTACAAGTACATATCCCATTAGCCATCAGAGCCTCTGAAAACATCAGTATATTCCTATATGATGAGTGAATTTCTAAGAATATATATATTCTTGTATAATAAGATTTAAGAAGGTAAGTTAAATCTTAATATAATGTGAAAATAAGTTTGTTATTGTAGGTCTCAGAGCAGAAACTCCCTAGGGTCCTCAGACCACACTATAAGAACTACTGACTTAGATGGTAATGATTTCCTGAGCACTGTGTGCTGGGTATGCCAGCTATGGTGATAGAGAGGTGGGAAAGTAATAGAGAACTTTCTTGGTTTCCAGGAATTCTTATCATATGTGGGTTATTGCTCTCTGTATGCATAAGACAACCTGTATATCTGAAAGATGCTGCTGCTGCTGCTAAGTCGCTTCAGTCATGTCTGACTCTGTGTGACCCCGTAGATAGCAGCCCACCAGGGTCCTCCGTCCCTGGGATTCTCCAGGCAAGAACGCTAGAGTGGGGTGCCATTTCCTTCTCCAATGCATGAAAGTGAAAAGTGAAAGTGAAGTCGCTCAGTCGTGTCTGACTCTTCGCGACTCCATGGACTGCAGCCTACCAGACGCCTCTGTCCATGGGAGTTTCCAGGCAAGAGTACTGGAGTAGGTTGTCGTTGCCTTCTCCATCTGAGTTTATGTATATATTCTGTGAAAATGATTTGCGCTCTCTTTTATGACCATTGAAGTCTCAGTCAGTAAGGTTACAAGCTGTATGTTTGATAAGTGTTTGAGTCACCAGCGTAGCATCACCACAGAACAGTCTTGTGAACTTGAGCCTTTTGATATGATCACTACCAAGAAAAACTCCAGGGGGTTCAGTTATGTTCCTATTATATGGTTAACCAAGGAAATCTTAAAGGAATATGTGTGAACCACCACATCCTCTTTCTATTTATGTTCCGGCCTCTTTCAGAAATCCTTTTCTTATGAAAAATGTGGTGTAAAGGTATCATTTACACTCAGTGAGACTATGTTAAATAACATCATTAGTCATCATTTTCATAGAGCTTTCTGGATACCTCCACCCTCATATCCAAGAACTCAAGGACCAAAATGTAATCACTTGCTTGTTCTTTTCAGACAATTTTGAGGATGCTGGGCCACCAAATAGCCAGATGGTCTCAGAACCTGGAAAAAACATTACGCTCACCTGCGAGCCTCGAGAGAACCATCTGTTAGAAGAAGTGTCATGGGAAAAGATCCAGCCCCAGCAGATTGACCTCTTAATAAGCTGCAACGTGTCCCAAGGAAGAAGTTACACATCCAAGTACCCAAGACAGATACTGAGTAACTGCAACAAGGACATGATAAAGGCCTTTGTCACCATGCCTAATGTTATAGGCTCTGATTCAGGACTCTACCGCTGTGGCTTAAAAGCCAGCACTGGGGAAAAAGAAACCTTTGTGATGAGACTGACCGTAACCGATGGTGAGTGGGTGGTGCCTGTCTCCACGTGTCAAAAATGGGGAAAGCCTGCTGCTGTGGGTCAGTTTCTTTTGTCTTTCTCGTAACTTTCTTATACAAAATACCTTTAATGATTGAATTTGGTAAGTTGTCAGTTACTTAATGTTATTCTTTATCTTGCTGATCCATCAATCCCAGATTTTTTTGGCTCTGTCATATTCCAAAAACTTTTTAAAAATTCAGTGCATTTGAAAAATTTGTGGTCACCCAATACATTTTGACTATATAATTTCTTTTTAAAAAAGTGTCTTAAAATTTTTTGTTATTAATTTAATCAATTTACTTCTGGCTGTGCTGGGTCTTTGTTGCTGCACAGGCTTTCCTCTAGTGGCAGTGAGCGTTTCTAGTTGTGGCGCGCGGGCTTCTCATAGTGAGGGCTTCTCTACTGTGGAACACGGGCTCCAGGGCCCGAGGGCTTCAGCGGTTGTGGCTCCTGGGTTCTAGAGACAGCTCAATGGCTGTGGTGCCTGGGCTTAGTTGCTCCTTGGCATGCAGGATCTTTCTGGACTAGGCACCGAACCTGTGTCTCCTGCGTTGGCAGTCGGACTCTTTACCACTGAGCCACCAGGGAATCCCCTCAGCTATATAATTTCTAACTTTTCAATTCTGTTCAGACTTGCTGATGGTGGTGACTGGGTTTTCTCATCCTCGTGGCTCCTCAGCCATAACAGGAAGTTGTTCGATTGGCGTCTGCTGAATCAGCACTGAGTAGAATGTTAATACACGTGTGGTAACGTGCTTGCTCCTTTGCCAGATCTGCGCTTTGGTTCCCTCACTTGTTTTCAGACCTGGGAGCAGGAACAGACTGTCCTTGAAGCTTTGAAACTGACCTTCAAGGCTTCTCACCTGAGCCGGCTCAAGGCCCAGTGCTTATTTAGCATTAGTCATTTGTCTGCTGTGTCATAATGAACCCCTAAAACCTGTGTGAGAGTGAGAAAAAGTGGTATTTCACCTGCTGAAGTGCAAATACAGAGAGACCTGTACGGACCTGTATAGAAGTCAGTCCAGAGGCCTGAGTTACAGCCTAGCAGGAGGAAGGCCATCTCAGACTCCCCCTTTTGCCTCTGGGCAGGAGGAACCTGTCAGAGAAAATAATGTATATTTACTGATGACAGAAATTTTATTTCACTGTGTTTTCACTCTCTACTTTCCTCCCTCTTCTCCTTCCTTTCTGCTTTCCTTCCCTCCTTTCCTCCTCCCGTCCTTCTCTCCATCCACCCATATCTCTTTCTCCATTACTTTCATGTGCTTCCAGCCACCTCATGTGCTTCGGCCTGTGTGTAGACTTTTGAGCTGAGGCTTCCTAGGACGTGGCTGCCCTGCATACACGCTGCTCATGCTGCCGGCCGGAGCGCCTTCCTGCTTTGGGAAGAAGAGGGGATTCCGTGTGTACAGTAGCCTCCGCAGCTGCACCCCGGCAGCTGTGTGTGCGAAGGATGTTCTTGGCCAGAGGTTAGCAGTTGTCAGTCCCGATCATCTTGGACGGCATCAAAGCTTTCTTTGCTTCTCAAGTGAACTAAAAGATTAATCGAATGTTGAGGAGGGAGGAAGTATTCAGGGGAGAAAAATTAACAGAGGTTCTTCATTTTAAATGTTGACTCCATTCCTTCATACATGTAGAGAAAATACTTCTTGCATTAAAGAAATACTCTTGCATTATAGAAGTGTTTTTAACACCTGGCCAGAGAAAGAAAGAATAAAAGCAATCATTAAGGCTTCTGTGTTATAAAGAACCCACCTCCCAATACAGGAGATGCAGGTTTAGTCCCTGGGTGGGGAAGATCCCCTCTTGAAGGAAATGACTACTCACTCCAGTATACTTGCCTGGAAAATCCCATGAACAGAGGAGACTGGCAGGCTACAGTCCATGGGGTGGCAGAGAATTGAACATGACTTAACAACTAAACAATAACACAACAACAAATCTTCTCTAAGAGCCCAAGGTAAGAGAATGTTCTATTCAGAAAATGTCATAACCATTTTCAAACACATCTGAAATAAGATCTTGCCGATTATATGTTGAAAAAGTTATTATAAACATCTGAAATCCTAAAGAAAAATGGTATAGTTATTTAACTCTAAATAATTAATAAAAATGTCTTTCACTTATCCAAACATGGCTAAATTCCTTGCACAAAGCTATTTATTTTCTCTGTAAATAAGCCACAGTGTTGAAAATGACTGAATGTAATGATCAGTATAGTTAGGGTTCAAGTGTTTTGAATACTTGAAGAATGGATTTTTGACATTCAGTTGACAGGTTGAAAGAATATCAACTGGGCCTATTAGTAAAACATTATAATTGAAGAAGATGATAGCTGTTGACTCAATATTTTGGTTTAATTTCTTTTCAAAATGACTATAAGTAAAGACTGAAGGTTAAAAAAATCAGATGGAAAGCAAAAATAGATCACTTGTGTTTCTTTGATATGATTTGATTATTTCAAGTCCTAGGGCTGTTGGTCAAAAATCAATGTAGGGATGAAAGCAAGAGACAGGTATGAGATGTGGAGGCAATCTAACTTATTTCAACTGTCAAGGGAAAGGTGACGGTGACACAGGTTTTGTAAACTGCTGGGCATCCTTTTGTGAGCTCCCATCAACTCTTTTATGGAATCCAAAAGATTTTCATGACTCTTGTATTTTACACAAACACACATGCATGTACACACACACATGCACGCACATGCACACGTGCACACACACACACACATATACACACACGTGCCTCTTCCCCTGATTTTGCCCACTTGAGTTCACCTTCAGACAAGTACCAGGTACTTAGAGGCCACCAAATAGATGATACAATGTCAATGATACATCGTATATCCAGGCCTTGACTTGTGTTGAACAGAGGCAGAAAGTGGCAGAAGCATTTTCTCTGCTGAATGAAATGTTTCCCCTTCTTTGTACTCAAGACCTGCTAAGTAGTCTAAAATGGATCCAGACTGAGATTTCTGAATTTGAAACCTGTCTAGACCAAGGGCCAGGAACAGGGGAAAATGCAGGTATACTTACAATGACAAGAATTATTTTGGACACTTAATATCCTCTGGATTTTCACTAGTCATGGGAAAAGTATTTTAACCTTCATCAGAAGGATTTTTGAGGTCTTCTAATATTAATTAAATAGCATTCTGACTATAGTTGTCTTGGGAACATGTGTACACCCGTGGTGGATTCATGTTGATGTATGGCAAAACCAATACAATATTGTAAAGTAAAAAAATAAATAAAATAGAATAAAATAAAAAGAAGGAGGATCAAAGACATGAGAGCAGTCCTCTCAGAAAGTTTCTGGAGAAGACCTGTTTCTAACTCTGCTAAGAAGTATCCTTCTCCAATCTTTTCCCACTAACGAGGGTATTTAGCTAAATCATCAAGTTTCAAATAAGACTTTGATGATCAGAGCAGAAGAAAGGGTTAAAACAGAATCTGGGGACTTACACAGAATGCGTGGGGAAGGAGGTGTTGGGCTTTGCTGGTGGCTCAGATGGTAAAGAACCTGCCTGAATGCAGGAGACCTGGGTTCAATCCCTGGGCTGGGGAGATCCGCCAGATAAGGGAATGGCTACCCACTCCAGTATTCTTGCCTAGAGAATCCCCATGGACAGAGTGATTGCAATCAAATGACTAGGTTGGTGCTGAGATTCTGAGTTATGGGTTAATACAGGAGGTAGTCTCAATTGAATGATAGCTTGGTGAAATTCTGGATGTTGTATAAGAGCAATGAAAGTTACACTCAATTTTTTATCACAGGTGGCACAAGGTAATATTTCAGGATGTGTCAGTCAAGTAGTATAGAATAAGAAAGAGACACTGGAGACAAAGGAAATTAGCTAAGAGTTGGTTGCAACAGTCAGGGCATTAGCGAGGGAGCTCTCAAATGGGCTGCCACTGTCACATTCTGAGTCTTTGGCCCACAAACAGGAGCCCACAGTTTGATAGACAAATTACAAATGGCATATAAATTAGAAAAAGGTAACCCCTTCCCTGCACTGATACAGATCCAAGCTCATGTACAAGTTTGATGACGGGCCCCAGGTCCCCTACCACTCGGCTGGGCACACGTCGCCTGGAGAAGTGGAAGGATGTTGTTGGTCAGATGAGAATGTCAGCCTGTGCTTGTCACTGCCTCCCCAGTCACTCACACCCTCCTACTCTCTCCTCTTCCTAACCCATTTACTCATTCTCACCATAGTTACCTCATTTCCTTTAGAGTTTCGGTCAGATCTCACTGTCTTCATGAATCTATAACTTCAAATGATTCCCTGACATTGAACCATTAAGCAGCTTTAATTTCTCAAACTTTTATAGCCGGAAAGGTGATATCCTCAAGTTATTGAATAACTGCATCTATTTGCAATGACCCAGACCCTTACATTAGAAATTACTTGAGATTGAGGATCATGATATCTCTGCTTAGAGATGTCAAAGTATCTTTCCAGAGTATGCTTAGTAAGTGTTCTTGACCCATACTGTGCATGTCAGTATTCCTGTGTGTTCTAATAGGAACTGTGTCCATTTCATTTTCAGTTTTCTAGCTGGATTGCTTCTGGGTTTTCTTCATCAACACTTAACATTTGAGATTTAGTGATTGCTAATCAAAAGAAACCTGAGCTCTCAGAAGATCCGTTGGAATGTTTGGGGAGAAAATTCTCATGAGCTTCGTTTACATATGTATCTTTCAAAAAATATATCTTCTTTTTAAACTTTTCTTGTTGTGCATATTCTGTATTCAGTTCAGTTCAGTCGCTCAATTGTGTCCAACTCTTTGGGACCTCATGAACTGCAGCACACTAGGCTTCCCTGTCTATCACCAACTCCCACAGCTTGCTCAAACTCATGTCCATCGAGTCGGGGATGCCATCCAACCATCTCATCCTCTGTTATCTCCTTCTCCTCCTGCCTTCAATCTTTTTCAGCATCAGGGTCTTTTTCAGTGAGTCAGCTCTTCGCATCAGGTGGCCAAAGTATTGAAGCTTCAGCGTCAATCCTTCCAATTCTGTATTCTGTATTAATGATGTGTAACAGGGAGGCCTGGCTGCAATTCATGGGGTTGCAAAGAGTCAGACATGACTGAGTGACTGAACTGAACTGAAGTGAATTACTAGTCAATAGACGTGGAGGATGCAATTTGTAAATGAAGACTGCAGAAGTTTTCACTAGGAAATCATGGGCCCACAGCCAAGAGACTCTTCCCTGATCTTTCTTTTGTGAGGTATGGGTCGACACAAGGGTAGTGTCGAGGAGTAGCTGCTCTAGGTTCTAAATCTTGCCTCTAATGGCTTGCAGAGATCACTGACTCTGGACTCTGTGCTCCTGAGTTGGACTATGAGACTGTTAAGGAAGAGGAATAAATTTGACCTTAGTTTCTGCTAAAGTTCACTCTTTTTTTTTCCAGCTGATTTGTATTTTGAAAGAGTTTGAAGTTGTAGACAAAATATATTTTTTAGGGATTTATTAACCCAGAACTTTCTGACAGACTCTTCTGAATTTATAATAGATGTGACTACTGTAGTCATTGGAAAAGACCCTAAAATGATAGGCATGGTGCTGTCTGAGCTGGTCCTCGCTGGGCTCCCAGGTAAGCCTGTTTCCATGACCTGATATGATGAACATCTGCCTTTTATGATCTCTTCCTCCAGAGAAAATCATGTCATGCCAGCTTATATGCTGGAACCACAGGACTAGAGTCTCAGAGCACCCGTGTTGCAAGTTCAGTATCTTCTACCAATACAGACTGCCTATGGTTTTTAGCCTGTTTAGTCGTTATTAAAATTCTGGATGATAACTGGGTATCCAGATGAAACATACTATTTCCATCATCACAAATGAGTTAGCTATTCAGTCAGGGCCCTATTATGTCCTTGTAGCTTTACTTTGGGAGGAGGAAACGGCAACCCACTCCTTTATTCTTGCCTGGAAAATCTCATGGACCGAGAAACCTGGTGGGCTACAGTTCATGGGATCATAGAGAGTCAGACATGACTGAGCGACTGAGCAGACGTCACAACTTTACTTTACTTTTGCCTCTGCCCACATCTTTCTTTTACAAGTCACTGAATACTAATAATAATAATAAAAAGCAAGCAGTCAGCCAGTTTGTTTTATAAGCCCTACATCTTGATTTATTCACCTTTCCCAAAGCACACAATCCTGGAATTTTGGCCTGAAGTCATTTTTTGTACATGCCATATATGTATAGATAAACAAGATATTGAATTGAATAATGAAAATGGCCAGTTAGTGTCAGAGAGAAGGAAATGCTGAAGCTCTCATGTTAAATTGATCTGATGGAGTTCTTGCATAAGTTGAGCGTTCACTGTCATAACTTCTGTAAATAAAGCAGTTGGCAGTACTGCTTGTGTGTGTGCATGTGCGCTCAGTCGTGTCCGATTCTTTGTGACGCCATGGACTGTAGCCCGCCAGTTTGCTCTGTTCATGGTATTCTCCAGGCAAGATGACTGGAGGGGGTGGCCATTTCCTCTTGCAGGGGATGTTCCTGACCCAGGAACTGAACCTGTATCACCTACATTGGCAGGCGGATTTTTTTTTGTATATACCAACGAGGCACTGGGAATCCCCGAGTTGATGGTATCAGAAAGCAGCTAATCCTAGGAACTGTTTTTCTTTAAGTGGATCTTTATCCTCAGCCCGAATTTTAAATAATTTTTATAACGCTCTCCTCTCCCCAGAAGCTCAGATTTCGGGTAGAAATTCAAATTCAGAAAAATGTACTGATTTTCCTTCCACTTAAAATCCATGACCACATTTACCTGAGAGACCTGTCCAATGACTCCAACTGCAAAATAGCCATTTGTTCTTCCTTCTTATGTGTGATTTTTTTTTTTAATTTTGAAACATCTGGGAATCGTTAACAGCTTATAATAATCTCTTAGAGCCTTATTAGGAACTGAATGTAGATGATGGTATGAATTTTTCCCCAAAGGCAAGTAGAAAACTTCTTAAATTTTTAAAAAGACAGTTCTTTGTATAAGGTTAATGGCATTTCATTCTTATAGAAATTCTAGTTTTAAGTATCACAGTTCAATTAGACAACTACTTCCAACTTCAACTGAGATATTTTGAACATGTTCTGACCTGACCCTTGACAAACATTCAAAAGTGACCTAGCTCATTTTCAGAAGACTATTTGAAAGAAAAAGAAATGAAGAATAAACGCAGGCTTGTCAGCTGTAGAGATACATCTTTGAACCCCTGATTTGTATTGTAAAGTTATGTACACTGAAATGATTCAGAGTTTTCTTTAAAGGTATTTATTCAACAGCATAGGGCTTCCCTGGTGACTCAGATGGTAAAAAATCCACCTGCAATGCAGGAGACATGGGTTCGATCCCTGGGTCACGCAGATCCCCTGGAGAAGGAAATGGCAACCCACCCCAGTATTCCTGCCTGGAGAATCCCATGGACAGAGGAACCTGGTGGGCTACAGTCCACGGGGTCACAAAGAGTCAGACACGACTGAATGACCAACCCTTTCACATTCAACAGAAGAACATGCTTGGATAAATTTTTATAAAATAAATATTTTTCAATCCTCATTGATCCCTCTACACCTTATTTTCAGAATTAATTGATGTAGTTCACTTTGGCTAAAATTCAGAAGTAACTATGATGCTCATAATCTTTTAAATATAAAAGTGGTTTTATTTAATTAACCCACAGGAGGCAATTCTTCCTTTCACGGATATAGGGTTGAGCTGTTTTAAGCTCTCCATAGCGCTGGTCAGGCATGTGAAATGGCTTTAGCGAAGGTGAATAGTGAGTGATGAAAAATCCTTATCATTGCAATGATGGACATGGGCAAGTAAAGAGTAATTGTTGAGATGAGAAGAAATGATGTTAACAAAGGATAGGATATTTTTTGTGACTTCAAATCAAAGAAACTTAAGGATGTGATGGATATACAAATGACCCCCAAATCAGGGCCACATAGGAGGCCAGTTTACAAATATAAAGCAATACAGGCTTGCAAAGTGTAATTATTCTCCTATTGTTTCTCAAGTTTTATATTGAGCATTGAGATAAATTCTTCACCCTTTTAATGTGCATATGTGTATATGCATTTGTGAATTAAGATAACTGTGAATATTTGTTAGGAACAATCTGTCAGATGGCAAACATTCAATAAATACATGCGCTTGTGTGGGCAATTTTACACTCACAGGAAACTCACAAATCCCAAATACTTTAATCAAAACAAGTTGTTTTGCTTTTATGTTGATGATTGTCTTTTCTTCCTGGTCTAGTAAGTAAAGATATCAGGTTTGAAATCCAATCATGCAATTCTTTTTTTAATAAAATCACTGGCTATTTTAAAAAAAATGGAGAGAATGGATGAATAGTTAAACTCTAGAGGATAAAGCTGTAGATTTTGAAATTATTACCAGATCTATTGTTTCTTATAACCAGGCATTGACTTTTACATGTTTTGTAGAGCAATTAGTAAACATTTTTTCATTTAACATAACTTAAAGTTGGACAGAAAAATTAATATTCAGCCCAATGCTTTCTGTTTCATATTCTGAAACTATCTGTATGACATTTATAGTACATTTATATATACGCCTTTATAAATGTCATAGAGTTTGAGGTATAAGTTTTCTAAGGACCCAAGGGAAAAGTTATAAATAGCAGTTATAAGGACTAAGTGGCACAAGGCTTTGTCTTGGCTGCTGTATGACAGCCTTGCATATTATGTTTATGTCTGTGCCAGTCACTCTAAGACTTACTGATAGTCATGCTGTTGTCACAACAACTCTTATTACCTACATTTTATGGATGAGGAAGGTGAGGCATGAAAAGCTTAAGAAAATTATTTGAGGCTTCATAGCTAGTAAGGAGTGGGGCTGGGTTTCACAGCCGTGAAGATCGGCTCCAGAGTTCTTGTTCTTAACCATGGCACTGAATTACTTCTACAAGCAGAAGGAAGAAAAACATTACTGCCATCAACAGCAGCATCACAGGAGAAGCTGGCTACGCTGGAGTTCCACAGCCTTGCGCTATGGGAAGTGAGTAGGCATCATAGATCACCTACTGAACCAACACATGGAGCAGGTGTAAGCCAAGGAAGGGGGGGTTGATCGCTCACTATTTTCTTCCAGCCCCTGTGCTTACGTGTGCTCAGGTCATCCAGGTGCTGTGTCTGTGGGTTCCCCACTGACTTGTCCCCTTTCCTGGGGCTTGTGAGTATCGTGAAGTCATGTAAGGGAGGGTGTTCACACAGACTCACGTTGTTCAGTCACTAAGTCATTACTGACACTTTGCGAGCCCCTGGACTGCAGCACACCAGGCTTCCCTGTCCTTCACTATCTCCCAGAGTTTGCTCAAAGTCCTGTCCACTGAGTTGGTGATGCCATCCAACCATCTCGTCCTCTGTCGCCCCCTTCTCCTCCTGCCCTCAGTCTTTCTCAGCATCAGGGTCTTTTCCAATGAATTGGCTCTTTGCATCAGTCTCATGAAGGACAAGCAAAATCAGGTAGCAGGTATTAGGGTCTGGAGGTGAGGGCTGGTCCAGTCCATGCCAGGAACTGATGAGGGAACTTTAGGAGTAATCTCTGAGTAAAGGAGAGTTAAGGTTCTTGCTGGAGAGAACTGGTGAGAGCTCAGCTCTCAGGTGGTTCTCAGCTTTGCAACCACCTGCCTCCTAGGTCTCACCAGACCCCCCAGTACACTCGCCCTGTGGGAAAGCTCTGTTCCCTTGAGCAACTTCCCTGGAATCAGCTCAGAGTTCCCCACATCACCCTCCTTCCATTTTAAGTCTCCTCCGTCTCCTTCCTCTCAAATCCTGCTCTTCCTCTAGGTCTTGTAGAGGATGAACGACCATTGAACCCAGAGCTGGAGTTACTAGCTATCAGAATAAGGGCAGCGAAGGCTTAACCCTCAGAATCTCCCAAGAAAAAACAAAAGTTTCTTTTCTGTGTTAAGTATTCTGAAGAGTTATAGTCTCTCATATTTATGGACCTTTATTTGAACAGCTAAATACATAAAATATTTCAATGGTATGTTATGCCCACCATGTCTTATTGCATGGGTGAAATGTTCATCTGGATTTTAGTGGAACATTTGAAAATTTTTCCATTGTATCCTCTTGGATTAGCATCATAGTCACACTGTAAGGTAGAGTTACACTTGGTTAAACAACAGTAATAACAACAATGTGTTGGGGAATTATTAGAAACAAAATCTTCTCCCTACCCAGAAAACTGCTCCACAAGTGTAGACGGGAAAGAAAACAATTTTATCATTGAATAAGCATTAAACCAGAATTGTGATATGCGTCACAGGCAGTCCACTAAGAGACTGCAAAGATAGAAGGAAATCTTAATTTCTCATAGAGTCCCACAGATGCAACTGTACGTATGTTTTCAAGGTAAACAGTAACTAGTCCTTGAGTAGAAGGACTCGGTAGCATCATTTGTCTGGCATAGCTCCTCCTAAATTCACCTGGCATCCGGAGTGACCACCTGTGTTGGCTAACTGGCTTTATCCAAAGGAAAAATGAGCTTTTTACATCTTTACAGCTGGAGGTAGTTTTGCACCTTGAAGCATGGTGCCCTGGAACT
Source organism: Aepyceros melampus (assembly GCA_006408695.1). Lineage (NCBI taxonomy): Eukaryota > Metazoa > Chordata > Mammalia > Artiodactyla > Bovidae > Aepyceros > Aepyceros melampus. The sequence goes on along the minus strand of SJXQ01010807.1, from coordinate 326,330 downwards.
TAGACTCCTATCTTCCCACAGAACTGGAAGATATGGGCTCTTTCTTCCTTGATGATTGCATTTCAAAGAGATGGCCCGATTTATTAGAGTGAAAGGATACACAGCAATATCAGCTAATGGAAAAGATGGGTGGGGCAAAGTCAGGATTGGCTGATTCCCAGAAAGTAGGTGTTTAGCATAAACCACATTGTATCAACAGTTCAGACTCAATAAACCACCTTGGCAGTTAAGAAAAGGTGAGAATGCTCTCCAAACTCAACTTCCCACACACCAGCCAAGGACAAACCTTGCAAGCAGGGCTTTGTAAGGACGGTGGTCTTGGGGCTGCTACACTGACTCCTTTCTGCACACTGATTCACCACGGAAGTGAGCAAGATATGTGCAGGTCTTAACATTCTTGTTGTTTTTCAGTAGCTCAGTCATGTCTGACTCTTTATGACCCCGTGGATTGCAGCATGCCAGGCTTCCCTGTCCTTCACTATCTCCCAGAGCTTGCTCAAACTCATGTCCATCATGTCAGTGATGACATCCAACCACCTCATCCTCTCTCATCCCCTTCTCCTGCCTTCAATGTTTCCCAGCATCTGGGTCTTTTCTAATGAGCCGACTCTTTGCATCAGGTGGCCAAAGTATTGGAGCTTCAGCTTCAACATTGGTCCTTCCAATGAATATTCAGAATTGATTTCCTTGAGGATTAACTGGTTTGATCTCCTTTTAGTCCAAGGGTTTCTCAAGAGTCTTTACAATATCACAGCTCAAAAGCATCAATTCTTTGGTGCTCAGCTTTCTTTATAGTTCAACTCTCACATCCATACATGACTACTTGAAAAACCATAGCTTTGATTAGATGGACCTTTGCTGGTGAAGTAACGCCTCTGTATTTTAATATGCTGTCTAGGTTGGTCATAGCTTTTTTTCCAAGGAGCAAGCGTCTTTTAATTTCGTGGCTACAGTCACCATCTGCAGTGATTTTGGAGCCCAAGAAAATAAAGTCTGTCACTGTTTCCATTATTTCCTCATCTATTTGCTGTGAAATGATGGGCCTGGATGCCATGATCTTAATTTTTTGAATGTTGAGTTTTAAGCCAGCTTTTTAACTTCCTCTTTCACCTTCTTCAAGAGGCTCTTTAACTCCTCTTTGCTTTCTCCTAAACAACAAAGGGATTCAGTTATATTAATACAAATATATATACACATATATTCTTTTTTTATATTCCTTTCCACTATGGTTTATTATAGAATATTAAATATAGTTCTCTCTGCTATACAGCAGACCTGGTTTTTTATCCATTCTATGCATAATATCTTGCATTTGTTAATCTGAACTCCTAATCCACCCATCCCCCATCCCCATCCCCTTGGCAATGAGTCTGTTCTCTGAGTCTGTGAATCTGTTTCTGTGTCATAGATAAGTTTATTTGTGTCATATTTTATTTTACTTTTATATTTTTTTAGTTTCAGCATTTTATTATACTTGTTTTTAATTAATTTTATTGGAGTATAGTTGATTTACAATGTTGTGTTAGTTGTATCGTACTTTGGATTCCACATGCATGATACTTTTATTTTGAGGAGGAATAGTTACTATTCACTCTGAAGAAAAATTAGAGGTTGATGTCATGGTCCTTTAATTCTCTGCAAATAATTTATTCCCTAGGACCTTCTTGCTATAAAACAGGGAAAGGTTTCTGAAATACAGAGAGTATAAAATTGATTTGCACAAAGAAGTTTGACCTTTGAAAACTTGGAATCATATTACCATGCCAAAAACCGCTTGATGCATATTGCAGGCATACAGGAAAGTTCAACAAACTCAAGGCTACCATTATTTCCAGGGGTCCCTGCAATGGACAGCCATGCTACACATGTTTATCAACACCCCTTCTACCTTTCCCCAGAAAGGTGAATCTAGTTACAGAAACAAACGCCCTCTGTTTTCCATGACTGCAGCAACATGGAATTTCAACATGAAAGAACAGAAATTAGTTACTTAACTCTGATTTTGAATGCATGTATACAAAATAAGCACACTCTTGATGATTTACGTTATGTGGTGCTCAGATATATAAAGCACCTCTACATGTTTTATCTATTCAGTTCCGTCACAGTCGTGTCCAGCTTTTTGCGACCTCATGAATCGCAGCACGCCAGGCCTCCCTGTCCATCACCAACTCCCGGAGTTCACTCAGACTCACGTCCATCGAGTCAGTGATGCCATCCAGCCATCTCATCCTCGGTCGTCCCCTTCTCCTCCTGCCCCCAATCCCTCCCAGCATCAGAGTCTTTTTCGATGAGTCAGCTCTTCTCATGAGGTGGCCAAAGTACTGGAGTTTCAGCTTTAGCATCATTCCTTCCAAAGAAATCCCAGGGCTGATCTCCTTTAGAATGGACTGGTTGTATCTCCTTGCAGTCCAAGGGACTCTCAAGAGTCTTCTCCAACACCACAGTTCAAAAGCATCAATTCTTCAGTACTCAGCTTTCTTCACAGTCCAACTCTCACATCCATACATGACTACTGGAAAAACCATAGCCTTGACTAGTTGGACCTTTGTTGGCAAAGTAATGTCTCTGCTTTTCAACATGCTATCTAGGTTGGTCATAACTTTTCTTCCAAGGAGTAAGCGTCTTTTAATTTCATGGCTGCAGTCACCATCTGCAGTGATTTTGGAGCACAAAAAAATAAACTCTGACACGGTTTCCACTCTTTCCCCATCTATTTCCTATGAAGTGATGGGACCAGATGCCATGATCTTTGTTTTCTGAATGTTGAGCTTTAAGTCAACTTTTTCGCTCTCTACTTTCACTTTCATGAAGAGGCTTTTTAGTTCCTCTTCACTTTCTGCCATAAGGGTGGTGTCATCTGCAAATCTGAGGTTATTGATATTTCTCCTGGTAATCTTGATTCCAGCTTGTGCTTCTTCCAGTCCAGCGTTCTCATGATGTACTCTGCATATAAGTTAAATAAGCAGGGTGACAATATACAGCCTTGA
>SJXQ01010807.1:260278-322954 GCA_006408695.1 Aepyceros melampus | reverse complement strand
TAGTGATGCTTTCTAAGGCCCACTTGACTTCACATTCCAAGATGTCTGTCTGGCTCTAGATTAGTCAACACATTATCATGATTATCTGGGTCATGAAGATCTTTTTTGTAAGGTTCTTCCATGTATTCTTGCCACCTCTTCTTAATATCTTCTGCTTCTGTTAGGTCCAGACCATTTCTGTCCTTTATCGAGCCCATCTTTGCATGAAATGTTCCCTTGGTATCTCTAATTTTCTTGAAGAGATCTCTAGTCTTTCCCATTCTGTTCTTTTCCTCTATTTCTTTGCATTGACCGCTGAGGAAGGCTTTCTCATCTCTTCTTGCTATTCTTTGGAACTCTGCATTCAGATGCTTATATCTTTCCTTTCTCCTTTGCTTTTTGCTTCTGTTCCTTTCACAGCTATTTGTAAGGCCTCCTCAGACAGCCATTTTGCTTTTTTGCATTTCTTTTCCATGGGGATGGTCCTGGTCCCTCTCTCGTGTATAATGTCACGAACCTCCGTCCATAGTTCATCAGGCATTCTATCTATCAGATCTAGTCCCTTCAATCTATTTCTCACTTCCACTGTATAATCATAAGGGATTTGATTTAGGTCATACCTAAGTGGTCTAGTGGTTTTCCCTACTTTCTTCAATTTAAGTCTGAATTTGGCAATAAGGAGTTCATGATCCATAGCCACCCCCATTGCCACTCTGGTGTTGATTTCATCACATTTTGCAGTTGCTAAGACAAGTGTCCAGAAGTTGAAGTGTCTTGTATTGGGGTCTTCCAGGGAAAAGAATTAGAAGACAGAACTTAGACCCCAAGGCTTCCCTTCTCAATCTGTTTTTTTCAGCAAATCAATATCTTGCTTGGGACAGGTTGGATATTTGCATCGTACCATTAGTCAAAAATTGGAATTGACCTGATAATGCTGAGTCTGTCCACTCACACATCCATCCTGTGGGAACACACACACCCTGTGTATATCCCGTCTGTACCTAGAGTGAACTTGAATACTTCTCCTTTTTAATGGGGTAATTCAGCACAGTTAACTTTTACTGGTATCTACCATGACCTATCCAGGGCTGGCTAGAGAGAGGGTCAGGACCTGTGAGTTTTTCCCAGCATGGTATTTTGATGCAGATATTTAGGTTTTGAATTACCTGGTCTCCCCACTCCCTGACCCCACCCCAGACCTTAATAAAGGATGAACTGTAAACATCAACGCCTGCTCTTGCCTGCCTGGCTCTGAGGAAAGGACCAGGAAGCATTTCTATCCGGCCTTTTAAAGAAAGGTTTATAATTCAGCCATAAATACTTGTCATCGGCAGAAACGTAGCTGGGAGGGCTGCAGTCCTGGAGTAAATTATTCATTTATATCTCTCACTGACATGCTTTAAATTGTTTTAACTGTATTTATCTTTTCTGATGGGTGGGAAAATAATGGCTTTATGGTTCACGACACTTCTGTCCTCCCATGAATCAACAGCATGGGGATGAAAATCGAAAACAAAACAAAAAAAATCAGCCAAAAAGTGACTGCCTGAGATGAGACAGTAATTCTTCTTTCTTTAAGAGAGGAGCTTGAGGGCTGACATTACTCAAGCTAGGATCTAGTAGCAGAATTTAGGAAAAAGTCAGGATTAGGAACTATTGAGTGACTCCCTAAAGCTTCCACCACCGTTTGCTTTTCCCTTTTGTTTCTGGTTTTAGTCACAGAGGGCCCAGTAAGTTGTGTGGTTACACTAGCCCCGGCAAGTATGGTTCACATTAATGCAGCTGAGGAGTGGGAGGCACAGAAGAGGTAAAAGGTAGGATTACCAATGGACTGCCCTGGCAGGCCAGTGGTTAAGACTTCATACTTCCAATGCAGGGGGCACAGGTTTCATCCCTGCTTGGGGAACTAAGATCTCACATGCTGCACTGCCTGGCCAAAAAAAAAAAAAAAAAAAAAAAAAAAAAGTAGTATTGGCTTTAGGCTGAGATATCTGGATTGTCATACGTCTGGAGTATGATTGAATCTCTACCAGACTCTCATGCTTTTTGTTTTTACCCACCATTTCATCTCTAATGCCAAGTACACACTGTGCCTTAAAATACTACGTGTTAAAAAATGAGTGAGTAAGATGGATCTGAGTCCAGCATTTGCTAGAGAAGTTAAAAAGAGCCCACATACTTCACATGAAAGAATGTGAAGAATCTGAAATTTTGATTTTGGTTTTATAAGTGAGCAGCATGAAACAAATCACCATACTTTTCAGTGGTTTCTACTTAATTATCATAATGTAGAGCTTAACAAAGAAGCCATTGTGATTCTTAAGGGTTCTGAGTACAGTTCTGCAGAGAAACTCTCTATGTCCTGCACTTTAAATAAAACCATTAAAAACTGGCAGAGTATTCTGTTTTAAGCAGGCAGACCTCTAAGTTTTTCTACTGTGTGTTTTTTTTTTTTTTTTCTGATTATTATCATTTAGTACATTTGGAAAATAGCAAAAAGCCTAAAGAAATGATTGCTTTTAATTCTATTCCCTGAAGCTCATCACTTTGAAATTGTGGCATGCTGTTGCCTGGCAGGCTTTTTTTTTTCTCATATGTTCTATCCTCTATTGAGATAGCATGTGCATTTGTGAGTTCTGGCTTTGAAATTTTACTTAACTTTCTATCTAGAGTCAACAGTTTCCCATTTCATTGGAATTCTTTACATTCATCATTCTAACGTCCAGGCCCTGATTCTCAAAGAGGTGGCCCCAAACCAGCACCACACAGGACCTGCAAATTTTGGGACCCTCCCAGACCTGTGTGCTCAGTTGCTTAGTCATGTCCGACTCTCTGTGACCCTATAGACAGTAGTCCACCAGGCTCTTCTGCCACCAGGCTCTTCTCTCCATGGAATTTTCCAGGCAAGAAGACTGTGGTGGGTTGCCTTTTCCTTCTCCAGGGGATCTTCCCGACCCAGGGATTGAACCTAAGTCACCTGTGTCTCCTGCATTGATAGGAGGATTCTTTACCACTCACACCAGCTGGGAAGCCCTCCTTAGCCTACTGAGTCAAAAACTCTGAGGGGACCGCTCAGCCATCTGCAGTTTAACAAGCCGCCTAGTGATGCTAGTTACGTTTGAGACCCTCCGCTATGTAGTCTTGCTTTAGTCTGCTCTCGGAAAATAAGGATTTTTTTTTTTGTTGTTGTTGTTATAAATGTTTCACAAAACTCTTTGTTCACATTTCTGAACATTTTTGTAGAGAAAAAATTAATCAAATGTGCAAGCAGTTCATGAAAGGATCGATGTACAGAGAATGCTTTCTTCCTGAAGGCTGGTCTCGGTAATTTCAGTCCCTAGATTGAACTTGAGGTCATCCATCTTGCCACTGGCTTCCTTTCATGCAAATTTAAGTGCTTTGGTTAATAAGTAATCCACATCCTTCTCATTGTCTTGCTTAGTTTTCTCTTAATAACAAGGGTATGTTAAAGATGCTAACTGATTTTTTTGTTTCTATATGTTGTTTGTGATGACTTTGACCTCCAGATACTTTTCATTTTGACCCAGTGATCCTATGTATTTGCTTATTTGTATAAACTGGAAAGTCATTTCTCATTTCAGAGATTAAATAATACATTTTTCTCATGTCTACATTTAAACATTTAGATCTCTGTAGTCCACCCAGATTGGTTTTCTTTCTTTTTTTACTGTAATTAAGATCTAAATAATATTTCAAAAAGTAGGTAAATTATTTTCCCAGAGTACTGTCAATGAATTTTTTGATCATAACTCTCATGCAGGTGTATGTTCCTCGGTTCTTGTCACAACGAAGATTTGGAGTGACGGACATTAAAGCCCCTTCGGCACGTCACAGCTCTCAGGTCTTGAAAGGACCATGTTACAGCTCTTAGACAAATCAGTGTTACAGCTCAGTGTCACAGCTCTATTTTATTTAGAAGATGGCAGGAAAATCCATCTCTGAGGAGTGAGGGCATGTCGATCCAAAGACGCAAAGAGAAGAGGGCCCCACCATGTGGGAGAGAGAGCTAGCTTTGGCTCCTCTTTTTATATGTTTATCTCTCCCTGGGCCTATCCTATGTTAATTGGGCCAGCCAGGAGTGTTGTTTTACCTGAGGTCCTCACTCTGGTCCTCGGACCTTCTTTTGTTTTATTTTCGCTGGCTTTTCCCTTCTTTGTCTCTTAGCCACCGCCATTTTGGACTCCTTTTCCCTATTCTACCTACCTAACAATAACTTTCATTTTTTTCTTTCATGATTGTTCATTTGACTTAACCAATTAGCATCTACTGTATTCAAATTATGTCAGCATAGCAACTGTGGTCCTTTTATAAGCCTGTGTTATAATGCAAATAACTTTAGATATTTTGTTTACTTTTAAAAATGTACCAAGAACTGAAAAATGCTAATTTACTATTTGATTGGGAGAAAATTCCCTTGTTCCTTTTGCAGTGGTGATTCAATGTATTTTTGTTCTGAATAAATTTCACTTTTATTCTCCCCATCATATCTGAACAAAACCCCATCTTAGATGCTATGTATGAGGTCTTTAAAGTGTTCATATATTTTTCTACCTTTATTCACCTTATAGGTTAAACAAATTTAAAAAGTAAAAATGATGTTTATTATATGATTTAGTCTCTCTTTGCAGTAAACCTTACCAAAGAATGAGTGGAGTAAACTTTGAGCTCTTATCATGAAGAAAAATCTCAGCTAAATAGTGAGTCAGGAAGGAAGAAATCATCTGAATGAGATATTGGGAAGACTGCTGTGAAAAGCATGGTTTTCAGGTTGCCATGGGATTCCAGACAGCCTGATAATCAGGAAATTAAAGCTCAGTTTCAAGAGGATGGGCAGTTTTGCTGATCTCTGCCATGGCTGCCCCTTTTCTGCAGGAGCGGGGCCTGGAAAATTTGCCACCTAAAGAGAGATGGCCATAAAGACAGTACCTTGGTTTCCATTCAATCCCACTTCCATCAACAACACATTCTGATGTCTTCTTGCAAGGAGCTCTGTGGGTGGCTCTGTGGGAGCTCTGTGGGTGGGTGAGGGGTGCTGTGGGCAGGAGAACATCTGAAAGATGAGATGGTCTCTGATCTCACAGGATCTCGGTTCAGAGGGGAGCAAATATTGCTCATTTGAATATTGCCTCATTAGACTATTATCCCAACTCCGTGATGTAATTAGGAATGTTGGCATCACTTGACAGTTGGAGGAAGGCAGGCAGAGAAGGTTAGGAATTTGCTGGAGGTCAAATAGCTAAATAGTGAAAGAATCAGTGTGAAAATTTCAGATTTTCCCCTGATCGCTGGTCTGTCCAGTCAATACCTGAGTTGGAAAAGTAACATACTTTTCTTGATTATTTTTATCCTAACTGTCATTAAATACACAGTATTTCTTAAGCAAAATTCCACTTACAGATATCAAAGTTACATATTGTTATGATGTACTTATTATTATCAGAACTAAGGAGTAATCTTCATTTTTTAAAAAAGATTTTTTTTTTAATGTGGACCATTTAGAAAGTCTTTATTGAATCTGTTACAATATTGCTTCTGTTTTATATTTTGGGTTTTTGGCTGTAAAGCATGTGGAATCTTAGTTAACTAACTAGGCATTGAACCTGCATCCCTTGTGGTGGAAGGCAAAGTCTTAACCGTTAGATCACCAGGGAAGTACCAGCAGTAATCTTCATTTATATATTAGTTTGATAGTTTTTTTTTCCCACTAAAGATTTTGTGTTTCTGATTGGGAGTTCATTAGAATGAAGTGCTACCTACTGTGAATAAATGCTTTCTATTCTTATTCTTCTTAAGGTGTCAAACCCACTATTAGATCAAGGAAGTAAGGAAAATCTGAGGAGTCAGAGATATTTAGGAGACTCTGAAAGAAGAAGTCTTTTCCCCTTACTCATCCTATGTTTTTTAAATTGGATTCTTTGTTTTATATACATTGTTATTCTGTGATGATTAACATACCCTGTTAAAATTTTCCCAACTTCCTCTCTATTCTAGCTTTAGCTGAATTCCTAATTCCTCCTATAATTTATTTTTTTTCTTCCTAGGTGAAACCAAGAACACATACATCCCCTTTGTGGCTGGTGGGGCAGTTCTGCTGTTGCTGTTGGTTATCCTAATTACCACCATCACTGTCATTACTTGTAAGAAGTGAGTACTGGAACTCCTCCTGAGTAATTCTGATGCTCAAGTTTCTCTATTAATGACCCAGTAGCTGGCCGAGCTGTCTTAGGACTCACGTACGGAGGCCAAGTCCTTTGAATGCTGTTCTTATAGGTAGAGGAGGAGCCGGGGCTGTGGGGGTGTGAGAGGAGAAGGCTAGAGCAGCTTATCTCAGAATGAGGAGGAGTGGGCAGTCCGCCCCCTCATCCACAGGTTATCTGCTGGTCTACAGCTGTATGTATCTTCCTCCTGCAAACACAAAAGGCTGGCAGGTGAGGGGGAGGTGTGTGTGTGTGTGACAGAGGGTTCTGGTGGGGGAGGGGTGGATTCTGAGGACAAGACCAGGGCTGAGCACTCATTACACGTGTGCTCAGTCATGTCCAACTCTTTGCTGCCTCAGGAACTGTAGCCCGCCAGGCTCCTCTGTCTGTGGGATTCCCCAGGCAAGAAGCCTGGAGTGGGTTGCCATTTCCTCCTCCAGGGGATCTTCCTGACCCAGGGGTCCATCCTGCATCTCTTGTATCTCCAGCATTGGCAGGCAGGTTCTTTATCACTGCGCCACCTGGGAACCCCCAACATCTTCATTTATTCATTCATCAAATATTTATTCTGACCACAGTGAATGAGATGTGATAGCATGCACATTATAATAAGCAAACAGTGTGATTTTAAATGGTTATATAATGTCTGAAACAAGTAATATAGGTGCCTTTATTACAGATTATTGAGAAGAAAGGAGTTGGGAGGGGCTACCCTAGAGAGAGCAGGGGGTCACCTGGCCTCTTCTAAAGTCTCCTACCTTTTATTGTCTATATGACACACTTGGGGATTTTCTAGGATGTTCTTGGTTGACCCTTCCCTCCTAGCTGCCCCACATTCATCGACTCACCACTCTAGGTATTTGTTGCAGTCTTATTTGTAGTCACATTGGGTTGGAATCATTCCTTATAACTCATGATTCTAACTAATGTGTTAATTTATTTATTAAGTTATTTTTAATTGGATAATCGCTTTACCATGTTGTGCTGGTTTCTGCCATGAAACAACCTGAATCAGTTACTTGTATATGTACTCAGTTCAGTTCAGTTGATCAGTTGTGTCTGACTCTTTGTAACTCCTTGGACTGCAGAATGCCCTCCCTGTCCATCACCAACTCCTGGAGCTTACTCAAACTCATGTCCATTGAGTCGGTGATGCCATCCAACCATCTCATCCTCTGTCATCCCTTTATCTTCCTGCTTCAATCTTTCCCAGCATCAGGATCCTTTCCAATGAATCAGTTCTTCGCATCAGGTGGCCAAAGTACTGGAGCTTCAGCTTTAGCATCAGTCCTTCCAATGAACATTCAGGACTGATTTCCTTTAGGATGGACTGTTTGGATCTCCTTGCAGTCCAAGATACTCTTAAGGGTCTTTTCCAACACCATACTTCAAAAGCATTAGTTTTTCCACGCTCAGCTTTCTTCACAGTCCAACTCTCACATCCATACATCACCACTGGAAAAACCATAGCTTTGATTAGACAGACCTTTGTTGGCAAAGTAATGTCTCTGTTTTTTAATCAGCTGTCTAGATTGGTCATAACTTTTCTTCCAAGGAGCAAGCGATTTTTAATTTCATGGCTGCGGTCACCATCTGCAGTGATTTTGGAGCCCTCCAAAATAAAGTCTGTCACTGTTTCCATTGTTTCCCCATCTATTTGCCATAAAGTGATGGGACCAGATGCCATGATCTTAGTTTTCTGAATGTTGAGCTTCAAGCCAACTTTTTCACTCTCCTCTTTGACTTTCATCAAGAGGCCCTTTAGTTCCTCTTTGCTTTCTGCCATAAGGGTGGTGTCAGCTGCATATCTGAGGTTATTGATATTTCTCCTGCCAGTCTTGATTCCAGCCTGTGCGTCATCCAGCCCAGTGTTTCTCATGATATACTCTGCATATAAGTTAAATAAACGGGGTGACAATATAGTCTTGACATACTCCTTTCCTGGTTTGGAACCAGTCTGTTGTTCCATGTTCATTTCTAACTGTTGCTTCTTGATCTGCATACAGATTTCTCAGGAGGCAGGTCAGGTGGTCTGGTATTCCCATCACTTGAAGAATTTTCCATAGTTTGTTGTGATCCACACAGTCAAAGGCTTTGGCATAGTCAATAAAGTAGAAGTAGATGTTTTTCTGGAATTCTCTTGCTTTTTCAGTGATGATCCGATGGATGTTGTCAGTGTATGTATATCCTCTCTGTTTCAGCTTCCCTCCCACTCCCCACCCACCACTTGTGTTAAAGTCTCAGGGAAAGAAGGAACCAAACTTTTGGTGTCTGCTTTTTGAAAGTCTGACACGTTGTAGCCATTTATTATATGTTTGTTGAGTGAATGACTACATCCATCTCCACTCTTCTCCCTCAGTAATATTAATGTACACACACATACACACACACTCCTGTGTGCTTATTGATAGGGTTTCCCGTAGGTTTCTCCATCTTGTTGCCACGCCCCCAGCCTGCAGCTCTCCAAAGGCGGCCCTCACTGCTCACCTGCCTTCTGAGATCCCTCCAACTTGCTTGCCTGCTCCCAGGTATCTCTCTCCTTCTAACTCATCTGATGTTTCCTGGTTCCTCTTCTAAAAGTTAGACTGGCCACTTTGTCTCCCTGTTTAAAGACTATTTATTGTATTTTCACTGCCACCAGAATAATGCTAAACTCATTCACCTTGTGTCACAGGTGTCCTCTGTTCAGCCTGATTAATCTAACCTCAATCTAGTATTCAGGAACTTCCCTGGTGGCTCAGATGGTAAGGCATCTGCCTACAATGCTGGAGCCCAGGGTTCGATCCCTGGGTTGGGATGATCTCCTGGAAGAGGAAATGGCAACCCACTCTAGTATTCTTGCCTGGAGAATCTCATGGACAGAGGAGCCTGGTAGCCTACAGTCCATGGGGCCGCAAACAGTTGGACACGCCTGAGTGACTTCACTTTCTTTCCATCTAATATTCATTTATATTTTCTACTTTACTTACTCTCCTGATATTGACCAGTTGTATTAAAATACAGCATTTATTCTGTGAACACACCAGACTCTTCCCCTCTGTGATGCCACCAAAATGCTGGTTCCCCCAGATTTAGTCTCAGTCCTGCGGATATTCTGGTGTGGGGAGCGTGTCCCCTCTGGGGGCTCCCTGCATTCCACCTCCTGCAAGCAGACGGGAGGTCACCATCCAGAGTGTCATTGCGCCTCTCAGCCTCCACGCCTTGCAGCCTGCTTTGCAGTTTAATCATTTCCTCCTCGCTTTCTTCCCTGTTCTTCATAATGGCAGGGGTTGTGTTTTGTTCATTTCTTCGTGCTTGATGGCATTTAGTGCTAATCTTTCCAAACAGTGGATGGTCCACAAGCATTTGTCCAATTAAGTTGAAACATGAAATCGTCGATGTCCCTTTCTCTGCATCGCGGGCTGCCCTCCAGTTGATCCCTGGTCAGAAATGAACAAATCAATGTGTGGAACCCAGGTCATTAGTGGCAGTAAGGGTTTCTCCCCTGCTTCACCTTGGTTCATAAAAAATGTGCCAAGGGCCAACGTGACAGCCGGAGCACGTGGGAACATGAGGAACACAGCGGAGAGAGACTGAGCGACAGGCAGGTCTCGAGAGGGTCACAGGTGTCAGACAGGATGGATTTTGAGTCATGAGAATGCATCACTTTTACATGAATAGCTAAATGGAACAGTAGAATATATTGTTCTACTTGGTTAAATGTGATAAAAAGATTAGTGGACCTGGATGCATGATCATGGCCAAAACCACAAAGCAAAAATTGGGTGCTCTTTTCTACCCTGTTGCTAGTGTCGGTTTGTGGTCGTTGCTTAGAATAGAAACATCTTGAAAAATGACCCAAGGGCCTGACGATGACCTTCTGAACTCTGTTTTAGCAAACTTTTTTTTTTTTTTAACGTTTAAAAATAATCCTGCCGCTTCAGCTTCAGATGCACTGACCAGGAGAGAAGCCAAAATACATCACAGGGTGCGTGGAGGAAATGAAATCCTTCCTTCATGCCCGGCACACATCCAGAAGCCCCTGGGCACCGGGCACCCTTTCCTTCTCCAGGGGATCTTCCTGACACAGGGATCGAACCCACATCTCCTGTATTGGCAGGCAGATTCTTTACTGCTGAGCCTCCAGGAAAGCCCATACAGTGCTCCATGTCAGTTATATCTCAATAAAACTCGAAGAAAAAAAATCATATTCTCTTTTGTTTCACCACACTGTATACACTAAGGCTTATGTTAAAATATATTTCTTTACACATGTATACATGCTATACACAAGTATATAAATATTTATATATATTTGGACCTACTTGGAAAGTTAACTCTATATTATGATATAACAAGCCCTGTGAATGATAATGTAACAATGAATCAAAGGTCATAGATCTGCATATGTTTCCTCACTTGTGAAAAGAGTTTGACCCCTGAGTCAGGAAGATCCTCTGGAGAAGGACTTGGCAACCCACTGCAGTATTCTTGCCTGGGAAATCCCATGGACAGAGGAGCCTGGCGGGCTATGGTCCATAAGGTTGCAAAACGTGGGACACCACTGAAGGGACTCAGCAAGCAAAGCAATACAGATGGTTTAGATTTCACTAAACTGAAAGAGTCTGTAAAGCTTAGTTCTTTTGTCATTGTCATCTAAGAATTTACGCTGTGGGCATTTAAAAGGAACTTTTAATTGTGGGATATGTCTGAGATTATTTGGAGAAGGTTGTCAGTCATATATGTAGTAACCCACTCTGCAGCATTCTTTAGTAAACTTCTGAGATTAATTACTAAGCTACACTACTGGATATTCATTTAGTTGCCTTTGCCATTTGTGAGCACATTGGAGGATGTAAGAAAAATGGAATTTAGGTCAATGGAATTTTGAGTGACTACACATAAAGCAGCCATGAACAACTTCAGTATAATCAGTAAGGGTTGGGGTGCAGGTGAGGTATAGAGGGTTTGAAATCATGAGAGTGCTGGGACTTCCCTGGTGATCCAGTGGTTAAGACTTTGCCTCCCAATGCAGGGGGTACAGGTTCAGTCCCTGGCTGGGGAGCTGAGACCTACATGCCTTGTGGCAAAAAACCAAAACTTAAAACAGAAGCGGTATTGTAACACATTCAATAAGGACTTTAAAAATGGTCTACATCAAAAAAAATCTTTGGGAAAAAAAGAAGAAATACTGCTAGTGCTGACATGTCATTCTTAATTTCTCTTTTGTACATGTGTTCCCATTAGGAAAAGGCAACAGAAAAGAGGCCTATTTAAAGACTTCTGGATCACACAGAATAGGGTAATGTTCTCAGAATAGTTACTCACCCCTCCCTCCCCCCAACTCTTTGGTGCATCCAAAGTGTCTTGTCAAGTTAGTCCATTCTGCAGCTTGCAAGCTTCTTTTTTATTCTCAATAACCTAACCACACAGTCGCCTGTTGTTCAAGTTTCAGCTATTTGATGAAGCAGTTCTTTTCTGATTTAGTCTCCTATGATTAATACCCTTGGACGCTGTTTTACATCCATATAAATAAAGGAGCAATTACACTTAAAATAATAGTCAACATTGCACATTTAGCTGCCGCCATCAGGCCTGCAACGACAAAATTACCACAAAGTGGGTGACTACAAATAAGAGAATCCTGTTCTCTCACAGTTCTGGAGGGCTGAAATCTAGAATCAAGGTCTCCGCAGGGTCGGGTCCTTTTTGGCACGTAGCTCTGCTCCACGCTTCTCTCTTGGTTCCCGTGGTTATCAGTGATCTGAAGCTTGTCGACACATTGCTCAAACCTCTTCCTCTGTCTTCACATGGCGTTCTTCCGCGTGCACGCGTGAATGTCTGTGTCTCTTCTCCGTTTCTTTTAAGGGCACCAGTGATACTGAGCTAAGGGCCCATGGTTCTTCAGTACGACCTCATCTTAACCAGTGAAAACTGAAGCAACCCTATTTCCACATAAGGTCACATTAATGAAGGTCTAGGAAGTACATACATTTGGGGGAGATGCTATCTGACCTGGTGCAGGGCATGATAATATTTCTGTGTCTTGAGGTTTCTGTGAGTGTTAAATTAAATTAAACTAATGCATAGCAAGCACATAAAATGATGCAATACAGGATATTCATTACTGTGATGATGTTTGAATTAATTGATGTCCAGATTATGAAGCTACAGACCCTTCTGCTGGGCGGCAGGACTCGGGTTAACTGTGACATTGTTCCCGTCTTTCTACCTGCTCCTGCCCCTTCATGTTTAATTCAGAGAGGAGGAAATTTACTTCTGGGTTTGCAGATAAGATGTATGCTTATTTTCATGCTCACTCATTGTCCCACTGTAGGTCAAATATTCCCCCTAATGCACACTATTCTGTTTACAAAATCTTACACTAAAACATTTCCTCGAGTGTTATCTAAAATTACATCCATTTCTCTTCAATTAAATTATTTGCACTTGAATGCTACATGGGCAAAACGTCCAGTGCTAAAAAGCTTCTGACAATCCAGTGTGTGTGCTTCAGACTTCTTAATAATCTCTCAGTTTAGCTTTCTTCTTCTACTAAGGAGTTACTCTTTGCAAAACATATTTTTGTCTTCCTCAATAACTCATGGTTTGCTTCTGGGCACCAAGTGCAAAGGCTGGAGAACTCTGGCTTTGTTCTGTCACATACAATTTTTCGGTCTCTTCTCTGTCCTTAGCTGCTGTCCACTCAAACCAATACAAAGGCACACTTACTGCTCTGAATTCCAGGGGAGGAAAGGCGCTTTGCAACTTCCTGCCCTAGATACTCAACGCTTCCAGGCTTTTGCAGGCTTTTTGATATTTTGAGTGGCAATTAGAAAGTTAGATAGTCAGCTGGTCTGTCAAAGTTAGACTCTCTTGATTCTTGGGGGGCTCTTTTAAAAAAGACAAATTGAGTAGATAGCAATAGCACTTGAACTTTCCTTTTACTTTCCCCGTGCAAACACCAACACCACTCTAAATTTTCAAGCTACTCACTACTCACCAAAAGGCCTCTCTCTCCTCCTCCTCTTCCCTTCATTTCTGTCCCCTGCTCGCTCTCCCCGCTCTCACTTATGCCTCTGTATCTTCTGTCACACACATACATGTGGTCAAAGTGACTTGATTAGCTAGAGAAGATTAATGACTGTAAAAGATCGTCTTGAAAGTGAATGCCCTCTTGCTTTTGTAATTTTTAAGTTGTGTTCAGTTGCTTATTCCTAAGCCAGAACACGGTGTACTTTCACAACATTTCTTTAGTAATTCATCCGTTCAACAGAAATTAATGGTTATCCACTATGGGAAAATACTGACTAGACCTTCCATATAAAAATGCGAATTATGGTTCTCTTTAAATAGTGTAACATCAGGAGAGAGAATTTTACATCTAAAGAGGTAATTTATATCCCGCTATATCAAGTGATAATCAAGACTAATCTCCGTTGTATCTCAGAGTCGTGAGATCAAGAATGTGATTTTCTCATGGAAAGTCCATGCAATGAAGAGAATGTTTTATGAAATTAATTGTAATAGAAATTTGACCTATATTATGGATGAATTGAGGAGAAATTTGTTTTGAGTGTCTTGATTAAGTGCTGAAATGCAGTGAATTATTAATATCCTCTGTGTTTATCTTTCTAGGCAACCAACAACTACAGAAATCCCTTCCCTCTCAATCCACCATCAGGTGGTGCAGGAGAGGACATTTATGTCAACCACCCGGTCTTCTATCTTGGACCAAGGACTAGAGTCTAAGCCCATCATAGGAGAATGTAAATGATAACTATTATGTACACGGATCATCATACAATGTCTTCCCACTATTCAAAGTCTACCTTGGATATTGATTGGTTAAATTTATTTCATTTGACAAGAAAAATACTGCCTAACCATAGAGAACATTCTTAACAGATATGTTTTAGAAAACCTGACTCTAATTAGCTTATACATAAAAGGAAACATTGAATCATGTAATGGGACAATCCAGGGAAGATCAAGCTCCAGGGAAGGGTTATTTGCCAGGGCTTAAAGATTATGTCCAGAATTAAGAATGGACAAAAGACAGGTTCTGGATCCCCTTTCACAGCATCGGATCTACTTCCCTTGATGTTAGCCTCACTCTCCTTCAGGCTTTCTGCTTGGGTTTCCAAGATGACTGCTGACAACTCTCAGCAAGTCATAATCCTTGTTTCTGCCTGGTGGAGAGCAAACACATTTGATGACTTGTCCATTGTTAAGCAGTCATCACGGCCAGAAAGGAAACCAACCCTGAATATCAATTGGAAGGACGGATGCTGAAACTGAAGCTCCAGGACTTTGGGCACCTGATGGGAAGAGCTGACTCACTGGAAAAGACCCTGATGGTCGGAAAGATGAAGACAACAGGCAAGGGAGGCAACAGAGGTTAACATGGTTAGATGGCATCACTGACCCAGTAGACATGAATTTGAGCAAACTCCAGGAGAAAGTTGAGGACAGAGGAGCCTAGCGTGCTGTAGTCCATGGGGTCACAAGGAGTCGGACATGACTCAGCGACGGAACAACAATAACAACATGGCCAGGAAGGGTGGGTGGGCAAAGTCAATTAAGGGTTGGCTAGAGCTGTGTGGGAAGGGGGCCCAAGTCCATTACTGGGAAGGAGAGGGGAAGAGGCTGAGGAGGGTGTAAGGAAGGAGGAAAGGGGATCAAAGAGTAGGAAGGTACAGAAAACCCTTTTTTTGCTTCAAAGTTTTGACCAGGTACACAGTTTGGCCTCATGATATGACTCACAGAGCAATTAGACCATGCCTGTTGTTCTCCAAATTCTAGATGGAAGCAACAATGAAAAGTGTTTGTGAAACTCAGTAGCGGTTATGGTCACCTTGAAACCACAGTGATTTGGTAGTGACAAAAGAGTGATCATTCCTGTCTCATGTCCTCATTACTCATCTTTAAAAGATCCTCATTTCTGAAAGATTCATCTCAAAGATTCATTTAGGTTTCAAAGTTGGAGACTTGGCATGATAATCTGAAATGAACCCAAAGCAAATTCTCACATTGTCTAGATTCTTAAGCTGTAATTTACAGTTTTAGCAAGACAGTGGATATGTTGTGGTTTTATCTTTAAATACCATGCACACCAAATAGTGCAATTATTCTGTGAATTATGGAAACTGTGAGTGCCTCTAACTGTTTCAGAAGGGAAAGCATGAAAATGATCACTGCCAGTTGTACTATGTATGTGCAGTGAGAGTTAGCTGTCACTTTTATTTGTTTGCTTATAGATACTTATATCTGGATTCAAGAGGTGTTTCCACAGATATATTTGTAACAATGTGGGCAGGCAGTTTTACAAGAAAACTGTCTAGTGTTTTGTTAACTAGATCAGATCTATGAAAGTGTCCATGGCTGACTCTATCATTTGCATGGTGAAGCAAACTTGGCATCCTTTAAAAGATAAATGACTTCTTCCTAAAAGTTAATCAAAATATTACTTTCTGGGAGATTCTGATAACCAATCCTCAATGACTAAATGACATAGATGAGAAGTAAAAAATTTCTACCATGGCAACATGATTTCAGGGAGAATTTTTATGTAATCCACTTAATGTGTGATTTATGGAAACCACAATATTTGAAATTTGTCTCTTTTTCCATGGATGTGTTAAACTTTTTTTAAAAAGTCTCTCAAAACACTTATGAGAATTATTTACTCTATCCCTTCTTTTCTAAATTCTTCATCTCCAGGGTTCAGAATTTTCAGGGACTTGGAACCTTCTTAAGTCCTGCTGAAATTTCTTCAGCCTCCTCTGTAGATCCTGCTGCGCTGTCATCTGTTATGCCACTGAAACTCTGTTCATTCTTTTCTTTGGACATCTTTACCTAACAAAGCACTTTCGTTGTAGTCTCTTTAATATTATACCTAACTTGCTAGAATTGTCAACTGTACCTAATATATTAGGGTTGACGGTTCTAGTTTTATATATACATATATATGAAACTATGCATACTGTACGGAGAAGGCAATGGCACCCCACTCCAGTACTCTTGCCTGGAAAATCCCATGGATGGAGGAGCCTGGTCGGCTGCTGTCCATGGGGTCGCGAAGAGTCAGGCATGACTGAGCGACTTCACTTTTACTTTTCACTGTCATGCATTGGAGAAGGAAATGGCAACCCACTCCAGTGTTCTTGCCTGGAGAATCCCAGGGATGGGGGAGCCTGGTGGGCTGCCGTCTATGGGGTCGCACAGAGTCGGACACGACTGAAGTGACTTAGCAGCATGCATACTGTATATGCATACACTATATGGTATCCATGGTAGGTATATGGTATATATAGTATGTGTGTATATCTATGTACACACACTAGCGCACACACACACATATATTTCCCTAACCTATTGTACCTACTATTCCAGTTGTTACTAAGGAAACAGATCACAGCATGAAAGGTCAGAATTGAATTATGTGTTAAATCTTTTCTGCAAGGTGCTATTTAGGAAACAAATGCTTCCTAAAGTTCTTTTTTACATACATAATTTTTATTGGTACTGTATTAAATAAAATCTATGTTTTCTTTGAATGCCATTCTTGTAGTATCTGCAAAAGTAACCAATTACAGGGAGTTGCTGTGTGGTGACAAGGTAGGTAAATTTGTTAAATGCCATCATAGAGTATACAGTTTTGTCAGGGGAAGAAGACATCTTATTAGCCTACAATGATTAGGTATTGATTATATTATCATCAGAGAGACCGTGAAACATTATTTAAAAGCCTTTATCCACACTGGGAAAATAGAATAGGAATTTCATTAAACTGAAATTATGCTTATAAATGGGAGGCAGGTGGATAAGGTTATAATTTTTAGCTAGTAAATATTCATACTTATAGAATTTTTAAGTAATTAAGTTTATTACTAAAATATATATACATTTAAAATATATCATCCATTTATATAGAATGAAATAAAAATGACTTAACTTTTATTGTAAATAACCAAATTATGTTTGTTTTTCTAAAACTGTATTAAATAAAAAATCCAGCTGCATTGCAGTAATTTTCTAATTTGGTAGAGTCCACATTGAAATTAGAAGTCACTGTAATCAAAGTGCTTCTCCTTGATTTTTAATAATATGCTGTGTTTTGTACCACTTGTATGAATTTCAGCAAGATTGAAGATATTGTAGAATACAGATGCTTATAAAGTATGGGTGGAGGTGCTAAATTGTGGGTACAAATTTAAGCTTTTTTCCACAGTAATGATAAGAAAATATCTTTGAAAAAATATAAAACAGTATAAACATGTATTACCATTGTTTTATTATCATCATTAGTTAAGCCATCGTTAGAATGTCTAGAAAGTATTGACCTTCACATTTAGGCTTTTTGCATAAATTAGTATACTTTTCCATTGATCTGTCATTGGATTATTCTAAATCAAGTCTCTAAGCTCTTATACATTGCTAGTCATCCAATAGGTGGAACTGTAGCTTCTAGAATTAACTGCAATGCTTTCTAAAATTATTTTTTACAAATCTTCAAGGTTGGTTTATGTATTTTACTGTCCCAGATTTAAAGCACTAACTATGTTGTAAGAAAAGATCTGATTTGTGGGTATGGGTAATAAATGTCTTAAATAATCCCCATTTATTATCTGTTTTCCCTGCTGGAATGATGTTGTATAGTCACCCTCTTTAGAACATTTTTTTTTTCCAGTTTTATGTGTAATTTTAAACTTAGGTTTTGTAGGACATGCAAATGTTTACTGTGATTTACTATATTCTGTTGTTTGAATGAATAAAATGTAGAGCTCCACTATCATTAGTTTCACTTATCAAAGGATATTAGGGGAAAATTCCTGATAATGTTAACATGAAGATTAAATGCAGAAAAGAAAAATCAAATGAGTGACACTTTGTAGCTTCTATCTCAATGCCACAGTGTGTTTTGTAAGTGCATGTAGTTCAAAGAGTTGAAGTGTGCTATACAAGGGTCATTTTGGCAAAAAATGAACAAAAAAAACCAAACAAAAAACCTGTCCTTCTGATTTTACCTCCATTGGGACAAAACAATGTCACTTCTGATTATTTTTCTGCTGTTAAAAGAGTTTGTTTGGCTGCAGCAGGTGTTAGTTGCAGCATGCGGGATCTTAGTTCCCTGACCAGGGATTGGACCCAGACGCCCTGCACTGGGAGCATGGAGTCGTAGCCACTGGACCACCAGGGAAGTCCCTCTGCTTTTCTGAATTGTGTACATATATCACTACTAGATGTTTTTCCATTTTAGACATTTTTTATTGATTTTGACATCGTCTTTTCAACAAATTCACCACACACACACACCTTTGTCATGTATCCATCCTTCCAAAATATTTACGTTAAAGTTTTGATTATTTCAATATTTGTTGTTTATTTTTTAATGATCTTGCCAATGCTCTTCTTAATTGAATACCATGGTTAAAATGATTGTTCATTCTCTCCAGAGTAATATCTTTTTTTCTGTCTAGCATTAACAGTTGTCCCTTTTCCCAGTTTACTGTTTTGTTATTTACCATAACTTTATCTCAGAGTCTTCACCCATGGTCTGAAGGCTCTCTCCAGATTCTCTGAAACACAGTGGATATTTAGACAATCTTGTCTTCCTAGACCAGAACCTTGACCTGGGCTGATAAGCAGTGGTTATAAGCACAAGTTATGACTGCATAACTGTCATCCTGATGTCTCTCTTCATCCAGAATAATAGTGGAGAAAGGACCATATGAGCTGGAATTGATTCTACAAAATTTCCCAGTTGGGCTGCTATCCAAAAGTCTACAAGCAATAAATGCTGGAGAGGGTGTGGAGAAAAGGGAACCCTCTTACACTGTTGGTGGGAATGCAAACTAGTACAGCCACTATGGAGAACAGTGTGGAGATTCCTTAAAAAAAAAACTGGAAATAGAACTGCCATATGACCCAGCAATCCCACTGCTGGGCAGACATACCGATTGAAAGAGACACATGTACCCCAATGTTCATTGCAGCACTGTTTATAAAAGCCAGGGCATGGAAGCAACCTAGATGTCCATCAGCAGATGAATGGATAAGAAAGCTGTGGTACATATACACAATGGAGTATTACTCAGCCATTAAAAAGAATACATTTGAGCCAGTTCTAATGAGGGGGATGAAACTGGAGCCTATTATACAGAGTGAAGTAAGCCAGAAAGAAAAATACCAATACAGTATCAGTTCAGTTCAGTTCGTTTCAGTTTAGTCGCTCAGTCGTGTCCGACTCTTTGTGACCCCATGAATCGCAGCACGCCAGGCCTCCCTGTCCATCACCAACTCCTGGAGTTCACTCAGAGTCGTGTCCATCGAGTCAGTGATGCCATCCAGCCATCTCATCCTCGGTCATCCCCTTCTCCTATTGCCCCCCATACCTCCCAGCATCAGAGTCTTTTCCAAGGAGTCAACTCTTCGCATGAGGTGGCCAAAATACTGGAGTTTCAGCTTTAGCATCATTCCTCCAAAGAAATCCCAATACGGTATACTAACGCATATATATGGAATTTAGAAAGATGGTAATGATAACCCTGTATGCAAGACAGCAAAAGAGACACAGATATACTGAACAGTCTTTTGGACTCTGTGAGTGAGGGCAAGGGTGGGATGATTTGGGAGAATGGCATTGAAACATGTATAATATCATTAAGAAACGAATCGCCAGTCCAGGTTCGATGCATGATACAGGATGCTCGGGGCTGGTGTACTGGGATGACCCAGAGGGATGGTACCGGGAGGGAGGTGGGAGGGGGGTTCAAGATGGGGAACACGTGTACACCCGTGGCGGATTCATGTTGATGTATGGCAAAACCAGTACAATATTGCAAAGTAATTAGCCTCCAATTAAAATAAATAAATTTATATTAAAAAGCAAAGGATATAAGGTGGCAGGTTACAGATTTTTAATCAGTGGCTAGAACATGGCACAATAAGAAGCCTGTTATGTTTGGGTTTGTGTCTGTAAAAGTTGAAGGTATTACTTTTAAGCATTAGAAGCAGATGCTGACTGTGTTATAGGAAAAACACACACACACACACACACACAAAACCAATTAATTTATTTGAGTGATACGGGTGACTCATAGCAGATCCAGGATGTTGATGGAATAAGTTTGGAAAACGGAAAATAAGTTTGGAAAACAGAAAATAAGTGGCAACTCCAGGGGTCCACAAGCAGGAAACCACTTTGAGCTTTTATAACTTTCTTTACTCACTCTTCAAAATTTGATCTCAACTGATTCTGTGTTTTTCTGCAAATTCAGTCTTTAGATGATCTTTTTATTTAATCATTTATTCATAACAGCATTTATTCCAGATATTCAAAAATGCCTATAGTAAATAAGACTGTTATCCTTTAAGGGCTTCCTTGGTAGCTCAGTTGGTACAGAATCCGCAGGCAATGCAGGAGGTGAGGTGAAGTCGCTCAGTCGTGTCTGACTCTTTGCGACCCCGTGGACTGTGACCTACTAGGCTTCTCCGTCCATGGATTCTCCAGGCAAGAATACTGGAGCGGATTGCCATTTCCTTCTCCAGAGGATCTTCCCGACCCAGGGATCGAACCCGGGTCTCCGCATTGGAGGCAGACGCTTTAACCTCTGAGCCACCAGGGAAGCCTGGTTCAATTCCTGGGTCTGGAAGATCCGCTGGAGAAGGGTTAGGCTACACACTCCAGTATTCTTGGGCTTCCCTAGTGGCTCAGCTGATAAAGAATCTGCCTGCAATGCTGGAGACTTGGGTTTGATCCCTGGATTGGGAAGATCCCCTGGAGAAGGGAAAGGTTACCCATTCCAGTATTATGGCCTACAGAATTCCATGGACTGTATTTTTTAATATTCCAGATATTTAAAAATGTAGTGAATAAGACCATTACCCTTTAATCTCATGACTGAATAAGACTGAACTCTCCAATTTACTCTCAATATTATTAAAATTTTTTGCTACTGTTTTTGATGTGGCTTCAATTTAGCTAATTTATCTTACTTTTACATTTTATCATTTCTAATGAAGAACTTCAGAAGCAGATTTGAATTTTTTTAGGTCACGTGGTAAAAGGACAAAGAAATATAATGGCTCAGTAGTTTGTAGAGACATACAAACTTCTTTGAGCCTTTTTATAATCTTGGATGTCTGTTTGATCACCATTTCAATGGCTAATGAATAGCAAGCTATTATAAATTTGGTTTATTGACAAAAATATCATTATATTATTTTGCTGTGCACTGTCATTCTCAAAGAACTTTCTTACGTTATTCTGTTTAATTTTTAAACAACTCTAAGATGTAGGCAAGATAAATATTATTATCCCAATTGACAATTGAGGCAAAAAAATCCAGAGACATTGTGCGCCCAATTGTGTTTTGTCAGTTGGTTTAACTGAAGAACTCTTACATCCCAGAATCTCCTTTTTTAATGTGATTATGGGTTGCTGCTGCTGCTGCTAAGTCACTTCAGTCGTGTCTGACTCTGTGTGACCCCATAGATGGCAGCCCACCAGGCTCCCCCATCCTGGGATTCTCCAGGCAAGAACACTGGAGTGGGTTGCCGTTTCCTTCTCCAATGCATGAAAGTGAAAGGGAAGTTACTGATTATGGGTTAGAATTGGCCAAAAAAGAGCTTTCATGAGATGTGGGCCACTGGGTATTGCTCTCTGTAGGTCATTTTGGACAATGTTGATGAACAGTTGGAGAAGGTCTAGCAAGTTCTAGTTTGTCTTTGCCCCCCCTCTATTGTATGTCTTATTTTTCTTATCTTTTCAAAGAATCAAATTTTGGTTCCATTGATTTTTTTTCTATTATTTTCAATTGCATTGATTTCTGCTCTGTGTTATAAATTATTTTCTTTATTCTGCTTGCCTTAGGTTTATTTTGTTCTTTTTTCTCTGGTTACCTAAGGTGTAAGCTTAAGTTATTGATTTTAGATTCTTCTTCCTTTTCAGCCTTGGTATGTGTGTGTTAGTTTCTCAGTCATGTCTGATTCTTTGCAACCCCATGGACCACAGCCCACCAGGCTCCCCTGTCTATGGGATTCTCCAGGCAAGAACACTGAAGTGACTTGCTATTCCATTCTCCATCAGTCTTGGCATATAATGCTATAAATTTCACTTCATCCCCCAAATTTTCTGTGTGTGTTAGTCATTCAGTTGTGTCTCACTCTTTGAGATCCCATGGACTGTAGCCCACGAGGCTCCATGGAATTCTCCAGGCAAGAACATTGGAGTGGGCAACCATTTCCTTCTCCAGGGAATCTTATCGACCCAGGGATTGAACCCAGGTCCTCTACATTGCAGGCAGATTCTTTACCAGCTGAGCCACTCTGGTAAGCTATAATTTTATTTTTATCAAATTAAAAAATTTTGGATTTCTCTTGAGGCTTCTTGGGTTATTCAAAAATGTGTTTTAAAAATCTCTCTGTATTTTTGGATTTCTCTGCTATACTTCTCTTATGGAACTCTAATTTTATTGTAGCCTGAAAACATTATTTATATGATTTCTCTTCTTTTAGATTTATTAAGGTGTGTTTTATGGTCCAAATATGCCCTACCATGGGGAATATTTTATGTGAGCTTGGGAAGAATGTACATTCTGCTGTTGGATGTAAAATCCTATAAGTGATCAGTAGATCAAACTGACTGATAGTGCTGTTCAGGTCACCATACTCTTTCTGATTTTCTTCCCGTTTGATGGATCACATGCGGATAGAGGCAGGTTGCAGTCTCCAACCACAGCTATGGATTCGTCTATGTCACCTCGCATAGAAGAATTTATAAACGTCACACAGACATCAGCTTTTGCCTCATGGATTTTGATATTTTGTTATTAGGAACATATGCTTTCGGGACTGTCAATTTTTTATTTTGGAGAACTGACAATCTTTTTACACATGATGTACTTTTTATCCCTGATAACATTCCTTGTTCTGAAGTCTGCCTTGTCTGAAGTCAAATAGTTGCTCTGGCTTTCCTTTGAATAGTGGCAGCATGTCCTGTCCACCTCCAGCTGTGGACTGAACCATGGCAAACGCCCCCCAAGATCCCTCACAGTGGCCTGGATGCTATACTCTGGGAGGATACTCACTCTCAGTCCACGTGTGTGCGTACATGTCCCTCCTTGGCTGTGGCCATTCCTGCCCCTGCACGTCCTTTGGCCCAGAGCCTGGTCCCCACAGCTGGCTGTGCCTTCGAGGTGAGGCTTCAGGGCTCTGTGATTCTGACTGAGAGTTGGGAGCCCTTGGCATTGATGGGGGCTTGCTTGAAAGATGGCATGAACCAGCTCCCATACTGACAAGTCTCTAGAGGGCCTCTGGCAACTGGGGGGGGGGTGGTGCCCCGGTGTTTCTCATCCAAGAGTTCTCATTCTTACCCCACCCCTCACCCCACCCAGGAGCTCCTGGGATCAGGAGACATGGGGCTCCATCGGGGATGAATGTTCCTGGCACTGACTTGGGCCTTTTCTGGGTTCCTCTTCATTGCCCTGACCCTCTGCACACCCCAGCTTGTTGTGAGCTTCTACCTGGACCTGCCTTTTACTCCCCACCAATACACAACCATGGTCCAAAGTGTGCCCTCCTTCCCATCCTGGGGGGCTTCACAAAGAAGAAAAAAGAGAAAAATGTACTGAGTACTCCTAGGTGCCCCTCTCACAGCTCTGTTGTCTGCAGTCAGCTGTGGCTACACTGGATCCCTGCTGGTACGATGGTAAGTGGTGGGGAAGGGGGTTTCTACCACCGTATGATTAATTCTCCATCTTTCAGTCAGCCTATGACTTTGTAAGGTTCACAGCTATCTCCCTCGTGGAATCTCTTGTCCTCTACCCCAGGTCCTGGCTGCAGAGTTTCCAATCTATTTCCACGATGGCCTGGGTGCTGTTCAGGTCACCATACTCTTTCTGATTTTCTTCCCGTTTGATGGATCACATGTGGATAGAGGCAGGTTATTATGATTATGATCTTTATTTCTCTCCCTTAGGTGAGACAGGAAGACTGCAGGAGCTGGGAGTAGACTGGAGAATTGGGCTCTGATTGTGTCCTTTCCTCTGGAGTGTTGTTGTTCAGTTGTTAAATCATGTCCGACTCTTTGCAACCCCCATGGACTGCGGCATTCCAGGCTTCCCTGTCCTCAACTCTCTCCTGGAGTTTCCTCAAATTCATGTCCATTGAGGTGGTGATAATATCTAACCATCTCATCCTGAGTTGCCCTCTTCTCCTCCTGCTTTCAGTCTTTCCCAGCATCAAGGTCTTTTCTAATGAATCAGGTCTTTGCATCAAGGGGTCAGAGTACTGGAGCTTCAGCTTTGGCATCTTTCCTTCCAGTGAATATTCCTTTGGAGTGTAGGTCTTTGTTACAGAGAAGGCTCTCAGCTTATTTCACAGTTTGATCCTGTTCTTTCCTGGCTAGATCTGTGAGGGGGTCTTGGATCCTCTTGGTGAGAACTTGGTGTCTTTTGGGTCCCTCTCAAACTGTGGTCCCCATGAGTTTCTCACACTCATATTAGTCCACAGCTGTATCCAGCAATTCGTCCAGCTGACTGTTTAGGTGTCCCTGTTAGTTTTCTGCCACAGCACTCTGTGTGAGGAGTGCTGCTTGCTGTAGGTCTCTGGATGTGTCTCTCTCTGCAGATTTTGGGGTGGAGGTTTGCCTTGGAATCTCAGTTTTCTGATGGGCTCAAGAAAAGAGATTTTAGTTTGTTCAGCTTTTTCTCATTGTCATAGCCATTGCCAAGTGCTTTCTATGTTGGCATTAAAGCCAAAGTCCTTACCTGAGTGCTTTTGATACGTATGTTTCCTGCTATCTTGGTTTCTGACCTCTTTTTCCGTCCTGATCTTGTGATGCTTCAGTAGGGTGGTCTGACACTAGACTCCCATGCTTCTGACTCTCTCTGTTCCATACTGATTTCTGGATTCCTTTCATAAGCTACAGATCTAGTTGACAAAAATTTTTATGGTATATTAAAATTGAACACAAATAAAACATAGAATATAATCAGAAGGTTTGTGTGGATCATATGGTCATACTCAGTTTCCCTGACTATTCAGATCAACATCAGGCCTCCTAAACTTTTAGTCCAAAATGAATCAAAAAGGGAGGGAGGTTCAAGAGGGAGGGGACGTATGCATACCTATTGCTGATTCATGTTGATGTATGGCAGAAACCAACACAATATTGTTAAGCAATTATCCTCCAATTAAAGATAAATTAAAAAGAAAAGGTAGTAAAGAGACATTCTATCTCAAGCCACAAGAAGACAGTAATGTGACAAGTCTACCAGTCAGCAAAAACTAGGTCAGAGGCACTGTCAGTAACACCCACCCAGAGAACACAGTCTGTCTGAGGCACCAGACTTAATGATTTTTTTTTTTTTTTGGATTCTACTAAAATGAATGAAATGTAAGTTGGGAAAGTGTTTCCCTGGTTACATGTATTAAGTATTAATTTATTTTAAAGATTATTGCACAAAAGGTAAACAAGAGTCAGAAGAATGCCCAGCTAAGAAGAAGAAGGCAGTCACAGCGTGATTGGGGTGTATCTATGAACATTAGTTTTTCGTGGAAGAAACACACAATGGAAAGCAAGGCAAACAAAACAGGATGGCAACCTGAAAAGTCCATACATCCGGAGTTACACAGTCCTAGTTAGTTATATGCTTTTATAAATGGGTGAAAGTGTCACTTTAACATGAACAATAGACTCAAGTCACAATTGCCTTATAGCTTCTTCACTCCATAGGGCCATAAACCAAAACACTGCAAAGATTTTCTTGACAGATCACTGAACAGTTTCTTCTAAAATGTTACCCTCTTTCTCTTTACATGTTAATGGAGTGGTACTGAAGTTGCACATTTTTATTAAGTTAGACTGAAAAACAGACAAGCCACTACTGCCCAAGTCCTGTTACTATCACTTCCCGATCAGATCACAACGTTAATAATGACCACCAGTGGTTACTGTAAGAATCACACGTCATTTAAGGAAGAGATGGTGTCTAGACAGGAAATAAAAAAGATGATCTTTTGCTCAAGAGTCATCAGCAATGACTTGAATTATTTGAGACCTCACAGAGTTCTGACTCATTCAAAATAACGCTCCCACCTCTACCTATCAGCCCAACTTAAACACTCAGTTAAATATAGCACATAAATCTTATTGCTTAAAATATCACACATCGTAATATAAAGTCTCTTTGGGGCTACAGTGCCTCTTGGATAAATACATATCTTAGGTCTATATTGAAGAGCTGGGAAGGACAAATGTAGCACAAAGGATGAAATTTCTACATTTTGTTCATGTATGTAGTGAGCAGGTTGTACTATAGGCAATGTTGATTTGACCTGAGATATCAAATATCACCCCAAGTAAGTCTACGCTGTGTACAGTGTTAAAGGTAGCAGTGGGCAAGCTTCCCTGTGTCATACCTAGTCCTGCCACTCACTATTTCTAAATTCACGATGATTTATTTTAGTTTCATTCCTTAGAACCCTCAGTGGCCCATGCAATTTAAAATTTAGAATGTCGTTCCCTGTCAGTATTCAGGAAGAGGGACCAGTGGTGAGGAAAGAGGGGTGGTGGGGAGCTGAACAGAACATTCACAATAGTTCCTTTGTGGCATTGTTACTTTAGATTAATCCCTGACAGTGAGGTGGCTGTAGTCAGAGTGAGTGAAATGGATTATTTCTGGCTAATGGACTAAATGGGCTTCCCTGATGGCTCAGAAGTAAAGAATTCACCTGGAATACAGGAGACACAGGAGACGTGGGTTCAATCCCTGGGCCAGAAAGATCTCCTGGAGGAGGACTTGGTAACCTACTCCAGGATTCTTGCTGGGAAAATCCCATGGATTGAGGAGTCTGGCAGGCTACAGTCCATGGGATCACAGAGTCAGACATGACTGAAGCAACTGAGCCCAATGGCCTTAATATTTATCGTTTTTGGATATCAAACTCTACTTCAGTTCAGTTCAGTTCAGTCACTCAGTCGTGTCTGACTCTTTGCGACCCCATGAATCCCAGCACGCCAAGCCTCCCAGACCATCACCAACTCCCGGAGTTCACTCAGACTCACATCCATCAAGTCAGTGATGCCATCCAGCCATTTCATCCTCGGTCGTCCCCTTCTCCTCCTGCCCCCAATCCCTCCCAGCATCAGAGTCTTTTCCAAGGAGTCAACTCTTCGCATGAGGTGGCCAGAGTACTGCAGTTTCAGCTTCAGCATCATTCCTTCCAAAGAAATCCCAGGGTTGATCTCCTTCAGAACGGACTGGTTGGATCTCTTTGCAGTCCAAGGGACTATCAAGAGTCTTCTCCAACACCACAGTGCAAAAACATCAATTCTTCGGCACTCAGCTTTCTTCACAGTCCAACTCTCACATCCATACATGACCACTGGAAAAACCATACCTTGACTAGATGGATCTTTGTTGGCAAAGTAATGTCTCTACTTCTCAATATGCTATCTAGGTTGGTCATAGCTTTTCTTCCAAGGAGTAAGTGTCTTTTAATTTCATGGCTGCAGTAACCATCTGCAGTGATTTTGGAGCCCCCCAGAAATAAAGTCTGATACTGTTTCCCCTGTTTCCCCATCTATTTGCCATGAAGTGATGGGACCAAATGCCATGATCTTCGTTTTCTGAATGTTGAGCTTTAAGCCAACTTTTTCACTCTCCACTTTCACTTTCATGAAGAGGCTTTTTAGCTCCTCTTCACTTTCTGCCAACTGTTTCCACTGTTTCCCCATCTATTTGCCATGAAGTGATGGGACCAGATGCCATGATCTTCGTTTTCTGAATGTTGAGCTTTAAGCCAACTTTTTCACTCTCCACTTTCACTTTCATCAAGAGGCTTTTTAGCTCCTCTTCACTTTCTGCCATAAGGGTGGTGTCATCTGCATATCTGAGATTATTGACATTTCTCCCAGCAATCTTGATTCTAGCTTGTGCTTCTTCTAGTCCAGCGTTCCTCATGATGTACTCTGCATAGAAGTTAAATAAGCAGGGTGACAATATACAGCCTTGATGTACACCTTTTCCTATTTGGAACTAGTCTATTGTTTCATGTCCAGTTATAACTGTTGCTTCCTGATCTGCATATAGGTTTCTCAAGAGGCAGGTCAGATGGTCTGGTATTCCCATCTCTCTCAGAATTTTCCACAGTTTATTGTGATCCACACAGTCAAAGGCTTTGGCATAGTCAAGAAAGCAGAAATAGATGTTTTTCTGGAACTCTCTTGCTTTTTCCATGATCCAGTGGATGTTGGCAATTTGATCTCTGGTTCCTCTGTCTTTTCTAAAACGAGCTTGAACATCTGGGAGTTCACAGTTCACGTATTGCTGAAGCCTGGCTTGGAGAATTTTGAGCATTACTTTACTAGCATGTGAGATGAGTGCAATTGTGTGGTAGGTTGAGCATTAATTACCTAGTCCATAAAAGCTAACCACACCACAGTTCAAGGCCACTTTTGATGGACCTCACTCTTTTTGTGGAATGTTGCTCTCTAAATAAATCCACTTCTTACCTACCACTTTTTCTCTCATCGAATTCTGTGACAAGACATCAAGAACCTGAGCTTCATTAGTTCCTGAAGCCAGGTGTGTGATCTCAGTGGAAGACCATGCATTGAGTCCCAGCCACATAGGTTAGCATCCCAAACTGGGTTTTGGCTGGGTTTAAGTCCCTGCAGAGGGGTTCATGTCCCAGGCTAAGTGAATATTTTCATAATCATAGTGAAGATGATCCAGATCTTGGAAAAAAGAGTGGAGAAAATGTAAGAAATATTTAATACATACCTGGAAAAACTAAAGAACAAACAAACAGTGATGAATAATACACTAGAAGGAATCAATCACAGAATAATAGAGGTAGAAGAACAGATAAGTGACCTGGAAGACAGAATGGTAGAAATCACTGCCACAGAACTTAATATGGAAAGAACAGTGAAAAGAAATAGAGACAGCTTAAAGAGACCTCTGGGACAACATTAAATGCACCAACATTCATATTAAATGAATGTAATTCTCCTCCTTCCAGAAGGAGAAGAGAGAGAAGGGACCAGAGAAAATATTTGAAGAGATAATTGCTGAAAAATTCCCTAATATGGGAAAGGAAATAGTCAACCAAGTTTAGGAAGCACAGAGAGTCCCAGGAAGGATAAATTCAAGGAGGAACACATCAAGACACACAGTAATCAAATTGACAAAAATTAAAGACAATGATAAAAGATTAAAAGCAACAAGGGCAAAATGACAAATAATATACAAAGGAACTCACATAAGGCTATCATCTGATTTCTCAACAGAAACTTTGCAAGCCAGGAGGTAGTGGCATGATATATTTAAAGTAATGTAGAACTATAACCAAGAATACTTTTCCTAGCAAGGCTCTCATTCAGATTTGACAGAAAAAGCAAAAGCTTTACAGACGAGCAAATATTAAGAGAATTCAGCACCACCAAACTAGCTTTACAACAAAAGCTTAAGGAGCTTCTTGTGTTTCCTTAGGCAGGAAACACAGGAAAAGGACAAGAACTACAAAAACAAATACAAAGCAATTAAGAAAATGATAACAGAATCATATATATTGGCAATTACCTTAAATGTAAATGGATTCAGTGCACCAACCAAAAGACATAGATTGGCTTGTTGTTGTTGTTTAGGTGTTAAGTAGACTGTGTCCAATTCTGTTGCGACCCCATGGGCCATAGCCTATCAGCTTTCTCTGTCCATGGGATTTCCCAGGCAAGAATACTGGAATGGGTTGCCACTCCTTCTCCAGAGGATCTTCTTTGTCTCCTGCATTGGCAGGTGGATTCTTTACCACTGAGATACCAGGGAAACACAGACTGGCTGGGTGAATACAAAAACAACACCCCTATTTATACAGTCTAAAAAAGATACCTCAGACCTAGGGACACATATAGACTGAAAGTTAGGGGATGGGAGAATGTATTCCATGCAAATGAAAATTAAAAGAAAAATGGAGTAGCAATACTCATATCAGAGAAAACAGGCTTTAAAACAAAGACTGTTATAAGAGGCAAAGATGGACACTACATAATGACCAAGAGGTCAATCCAAGAAGAAGATATAACAATTGGAAATCTATATGCACCCAACATAGGAAGGAGTACCTCAACATGTAAGTCACATACTAACAACCATAAAGGGAGAAATTAACTATAACACAATTATAGTGGGGGACTTTGACATTTTCGTCAATGGATAGATCATCCAGACAGAAAATAAGAAAGGACAGGCCTTAACTGACACAACAGACCACATGGACTTAATTATTATGTATAGAGCATTCTACCCAAAAGCAACAAATTACACATTCTTCTCAAGCGCACATGGAACATTCTCTAGGACTGACCACATCCTGGGCCACAAAGTGAGCCTTGGTAAATTTAAGAAAATTTAAATCATATCAAGCATCTTTTCTGATCACAATGCTAAGAGATTAGAACTGCACTACAAGAAAAAAAAAAACAATAAAAATCACAATACGTAGTAGCTAAACAATATGCTACTAAACAACCAGTGGACCACTCAAGAAATTGAAAAGGAGATTAAAAAAATAAAAAAACCTAGAGACAAATGAAAATGAAAGCACAATGGTCCAAAACCTACGGGATGCAGCAAAAGCAGTTATATATTTTATTTATCTGGCTGGGCTGAGTCTTAGCTGTGGCACCTGGGATCTTCAATCTTCCTTGTGGCAGGTGAGATTTTTATTTATTTTTTTAGTTGTGGCATGTGGGATTTAGTTCTTTGACCAGGGATTGAATTGGGCTCCCTGCATTGGGAGTGTGGAGTCTTAGGCACTGAATCACCAGGGAAGTCCCTCCATCTGCTTTTAACTGGAACAAGAGATCCTCTTTTCTGAATTGGCCATGTATGGAGATATTTTCAGTTGTCACAACTCCGGCAGGGGTGCTCCTGGTGGTGCTACACACTACTGTGGGGTGTAGAGGCCAGAGACACTTCTAGGCCAACTGTGATGCACAGAATAATTCATGGCAATACAGTCTTTGCCTGTCCCCTGAGGGCTGGTGATGACATTGCTTGCTACAAATTTGTTTCAGTTAAAAGCAGACTGAGGGGCTTGCCTGGTGATCCAG
Source organism: Aepyceros melampus (assembly GCA_006408695.1). Classification (NCBI taxonomy): domain Eukaryota; kingdom Metazoa; phylum Chordata; class Mammalia; order Artiodactyla; family Bovidae; genus Aepyceros; species Aepyceros melampus. The sequence goes on along the minus strand of SJXQ01010807.1, from coordinate 291,655 downwards.
GGTGCCACAACTAAAATACAGTATAGCCAAATAAATAAATATATGATTTTTAAAAGGGAGATTGAAAAGCTGAAATGGACAGGGACCACTTAGAGAAGATTCTACAAGTTATGTCCCAAAAGCCAAAGAATTGATAAAGCTGTTCATCAGAAAGTGAAGAAGTGGGTGGTACTTTTCTATGCTGTGTCCACTAAAGTCAGAAATATGTTTGTGGCTGAGATGGGGATAAAGGTAGCTTTCTACCAGGCCAGACAGTGGTTGTGGCCATTTAATTTGGCCAAGCCTGAGAACTGGAATCATTTTGATGAAGTACTTTGCATCTTTCTAACATTATTGATATTGTTTCCATACCCAATGAACTAGATGCTATAACAGAAAGGACAAAAGGGAGAGGGGGAAGGAGGAATTAAAGAAGGCATAATTGTCAAAAAGCTGAGTTATCTGGGAGCACTTTTCTTGACCTGACTTCCTGAACCACAAATGACATTGGGCCAAGCATCTCAGCTCATATCCGCTTGCTTCAAGCTTAATCTGTCCAACTGTGGTCTTCACTGCTCCCCCAAGTTCCATATGAACTGCAAGGAGACTGGAAACATAGGGCCCAACCCGTACTTGGTGATGCACAAACTGGCTCTGCCAATTTTGTTCAGGGTGGCCAAGAGTCCCACTAAGACACACGTTTCCCAGTATTCTTACATGAGCAGTGGCCCAATTCCGGTTAATGAAATCCAATTGGAAGCCAGTAGTAATTCCAGGAAGAACTCTTCATATAAGCATCACTTCTTCCTCCTCCATCTTCCTTCTTGGTCCTTTCTGGAATGCAGATATGATGTTGGAGGGAGTGTCACCAAAAAGAAGATGAGACAACAGCCTAAAAATGAAAGATACCATTTAAAGATGGTGGAGCCAATGGGCAGGAGCCGGGACAGTGACGATTTCATGGAGGGGTACACAGGACTGGCTCCCCATTAGTCCCCGGTTGCTCTGACCTGTCTGAAAGCAGTTGCCAAGGGAGACAGAGATCTGGGAAGGGGAGCAACCAGGCTCTCTGGCTCCTGTTGAGGTTGGCCTGTGAGAGGAGCCAAGTCCTATTCTTGACCACCACTCTCCTTGGGTGGTGAAGGCAGGAGAAGGGGATGATGGGGGATGAGATGGTAGGATGGTATCACTGACTCGATGGACATGAGTTTGAGCAAGCCCTGGGAGTAGGTGATGGACAGGGATGCCTGGCATGCTGTGGTCCATGGGGTTGCAGAATCAGACACGACTGAGCGACTGAACTCAACTATACTCCTTAGGTACTGGTACTAGTGCCTCCTTGCACGCCCTTAGGCCCAGAGTCCTGCTGAGTGAGTTCCCGGGTGCTTCACCATCACTGTCTCCTCCTGGTCTCCTTAACCTCACTCACATCTCTCCAAGCAGCCCTTCATTCAAGCATCTTCAATTAACTTTTCAAGCTGCCATCAATCTCAGGCATACCAACGTGGATGGGCAGCTCACTGCTTCAAAGGTGGCACATCCCTCTCTAGAACCACAATTTGTCTCTCTGTGTCTTCTACTCTTTGCTCTTTTGCTTTTGGCTGTACTGAGTCTTTGCTGTAGCTCAAGGGCTTCTCATTGTGGAGTATGAGGCTCAGAAGTTGCTACTTGTGAGCTTGGTTGTCCCCCAGCATGTGGGATCTTAGTTTCTCAAGCAGGGATTGAACCTCCTCCCCTACATTGGAAGGCAGATTCTTAATCACTAGACCACCAAGGAAGTCCCTACTCTTTGGTCTCAATTCTGCACTCTGACATAACAAAGAACTTCTGGTACAATTTGATTTCAAGTCTATATTCTCCTCTCTGAAGGAGTTCCAACATTGGCCCCAAATTACCCAGCTGATAATTCTCAGTTGCAACATCTATTATGTGGGGATAACACCCATACCCATATAGGACTATTGTGAGAATTATGCAAACAATATATGTAGGATTGCCAGGTTTAGCAAAAAAAAAAGAAAAAGAATACAGGATGTCCAGGTACATTTAAATTTCAGATTGACAATGAATACTGTTTTGTGTATGTTTGCACAATATTTGGGATATTTGTTGCTCAGTTGCTGTCCTATATGAGAGCCCATGGATTGCAGCATGTCAGGCTTCCCTATCCTTTACTATCTTCCAGAGTTTGCTCAAATTTATGTGCAGGTGGCACTAGTGGTAAAGAACTCGTCTGCTACTTGGGTTCAATCCCTGGGTCAGGAAGATCCCTTGGAGAAGGGAATGGCAACCAACTCTAGTATTTCTGCCTGGAGAATCCCATGGACAGAGGAGCCTGGTGGGCTACAGTCTATAGAGTCACAAACAGTTGGACAAAACTGAAATGACATAGCACACAGGTCCATTGAGTCAGTGATGCCATCCAACTGTCCCATCCTCTATCGACCCCTTCTCCTCCTGCCCTCAGTCTTTCCCAGCCTCAGGGTCTGTTCCAATGAGTCAACTCTTCTCATCAGGTGGACAAAGTATAGGAGTTTCTGGTTTTGGATATACTTGTATTAAAAAATGATGTGTTGATTATCTGAGGTTCAAATGTAACTGGGGCTTCTGTTTTACCTGGTGAAGAGCACATTGCCTGCCCTTTATGTGGTCCCCAGTGAATAGTAGCAGCTGATATTTCTTCTTTTTCTTAATCCTTTTTCCTCCCAGCACCTAACGCAGTACTAGACACAATACTCAGGAAAACAGCTGTCTTGAATAAAGAAATGAATGAAGACACGGAGAAACTGAGAACCAGGGAAGCAATCTGACTGAAGTGAAAGTTACCCAGCTGCTAAGTGACAGAGAAGAGCCTGGAGCCTGGGCATCCTTCCTTCTGGCCCAGCTTTCCTCTCTCCACATCAGATAGTGAGACAAAGTGGAGGAAGCTGCCCAACAGGACGTGATCCAGGGATGGCATTGAGTGGATTCCCTTGTTCCCTGGAGACAGTCTTTATTTTTCACCTCACACAGTAATTTTATCCTTTAAAATGAAGGAATAATTAATATTAGCTTTACTAAACTGCTTCTTCGGTGCTGTGGATTAGAGTAAAAAAAAAAAATCCTTTTCTTCCTGGCAATTTTTTCCCCCTTGAAAAAAGAAATCATTAGAAGTTAAAAATTAAAAGCACTTTTTTGTGTACCTAAATAATTAGGGGGAAATTTGAAGCTTGTTTTTATTCTATAATAAAATGTGAAATTATTGCTTTTAAAGATGATCTGATTCAGTGGTTGTCAAACTGTTTCCAGTAAAATTACTTCTATAAATAAAATCTTATATAGAATCTCAACGTATGTGTTAAGTGGGGTATTTAGAAGTTAAAAATAGTATGCCCTAAGCTCAAGTATATAATCAGTGTAACTTCAGAATACAGTTTAGAAATGACAGCTAAACTTCAGATGGGTACTGAAGCTTTATATCATATGTTTATCACATGTGGTTGGAACTTCATATCATCTTTATCTCATGTGTGGTTGGAGTTTTATATCAGTTTCAATAATTTCAGTAATCAAATATTACTTCATTTTGTTTTAGTCATAGAGCTTGTGGAAAATTTTGGTTCATGCAGAATAGGGACAACTAAAGAAAGATTTTTAAAATTCACCTTGCAATCCAAGGATACTGTTAACAGAGATGTTAGGAAACACTGCAGTCCCAGATCTGCCTGAAAGCAAACCAGAGCTAGCAAGGCAAGCAAATGCCTGACATTAGAATTTGGCTGGGTATGGGGTGCCTGCCTGGACTACGTTCTCCACCCACTACTCCAGCCACCCAGGTCTCTGCAGGCAGGTATGGTCAGAGGACTAATGTTTCCCCAAAGTGGGAGTAGAAATGATGCATGTTTGGGCCCTAAAGACCACTTCTGTGCCTCCTTCCTCTGAAGGTGAGTCCACAATACAGAAGCAACTCTACCTCAACCGGGACAACAAGACAGGTTATGGAAGGGCCCCAAGGAACACCCAAGGACCTAGAATAATCATCTGGAATTCTGAAGTTCCATGAGCCCAAGAGCTTCCTTCTCAATAGTTAATGATGTTTCTGATGAGGCTGGTGAGGTGAGGAGCTGCACAAATGTGATTTTTTTGATATTGTATAAAATGTTAACATTGGAAAGATCTGCATAAATTAATGAACCAGTATTTTTCAAACAAAGAATGATATAAAACTATGCATAGATCAAAGATGCATTGAGTGAATTTTAATATAACAGGGTACATAAAGTTTATAATGGTTTCGATCCCACCTTTCAGTTAACCTTGAAGAAATTTCTACTTCTTGAGTTTTGGTATAGTGTCAAAGATGAATATCTGCAATTCTCTAAAAACACTATTCAAATAATTGTCCCTTTTCCAAGTGTGTATCAGTGCATGGCCATCTTTTCTTTATAAATTTCAACTAAAAGATGTATTTTGTAGATTGGAGAAGCCAGACATTAAAGGAAATTTCCAAAGTACTGATACAAAGCAATGTCATTCTTCTACTATTTTTATTTGTAGGTTTTGAAAAATATAATTATTTTTCTTAAAGATATACTAACATGGAATGGGTTTATAATTGTTAATACTAGATTCATACATCAATAACCATTTTTCCCTTGGTTTTCCATTTCTAATCCAGTATCGATAGATAAAATTAGATAGATAGTTTTGTTGATAGATAAACCTCATACAAGCAAAAGCTCTTTGGGAGTCTCTAGTAATTTTCAAGAGTGTCAAGAGACCACAAGTCACTGCTCTGGTTTATATTCCAAGGGGCAGTGGGGCTCAGAAGTCCAGGCAGGCAATGTGAAGCTTTAACAGGCTCAGGGTTGCACCCACACTGGGCACATTCATATAGGACGGGACCCAAGACCCAATCAATTCTTGATTCCACAGGAACTACTGAGAGAAGTATTTTCATATCACTGTGGGCTGGTTTGGTGATCAGTACAATGATGTCATTGCAGTGATCAGTGATCAGCAGTAAACATGGAAAAACAATCTTTTGTAGCAAGGAACTCCATTCCAGCACATTCTCATATGTGCGGCACATTCTCATATACACACAGAAGCACTTTTCAATTATTTACATAGTTGTTTAAGAGGGGCAATGCTCCCAAAGAGTCCCATAGGAGCCAACATTTTTCTAGTTGAACTTCATCCTACCAACTGAGAGGAAGGAGAAGATGCTCACTTGCCCCAAGATCATACCATTAAGCCCCTCAGAACTGAGACAGAATCCCGTAGCTTAGTTCAGCTTTCTCCCCATGTCGCCTCTCTAGGGCCAGTGCAAGTCTGTGCTCAGCCCTGAGTTGGCAGCTGTGCTCAGGCTTGTGTGTACTATAGGGTGTGTGTTTCTCCTTCCAGCTGTGGATCCTTGCCAGCCATTGCTGATTGATTTTGGATCAAGTCAAATTTCCAGATTTTATTCTCTTGGTCTCCAAATACACTGCAGATGGTGACTGAAGCCATGAAAAAAGAAAAAAAAAGCTTGCTCCTTGGAAGAAAAGCTGTGACAAACCTAGACAGCGTAATAAAAAGCAGAGACATCACTATACCAACAAAGGTCTGTACAGTCAAAGTTACGGTTTTTCCAGTAGTCATGTACAGATGTGAGAGTTGGACCACAAAGGCTGAGCACTGAAGAACTGATGCTTTTGACTTGTGGTGCTGATGAAAACTCTTGAGGGTCCCTTGGAATACAAGGAGATCAAACCAGTCAATCCTAAAGGAAAGCAACCCTGAGTTGGAACCCTGAACTAGGACTGATGCTGAAGCTGAAACTCCAATACTTTGGCCACTGATGTGAAGAGCTGACTAGTTGGAAAAGGCTTTGATGCTGGGAAAGATTGAGGGCAGAAGGGGCCGACAGAGAATGAGATGGTTGGATGGCATCACCGAGTAATGGACATGAGTTTGAGCAAGCTCCAGGAGACAATGAAGGGCAGAGGAGACTGACGTGTTGCAGTCCGTGGGGTCAGAGAGTTGGGCGTGACTTAGTGACTGGACAACTACCCAGTTCCAGGCAGCGCAGCAAGGCCCTGGGACCCTTAGAACCCTCCCAGATGACCAGAGCTGGTCTGCAAGAAATGACGCTGGGGCACAAAGCTATCACCTCTGCCCTGTGTGGAGCCCCGAGGGCAGACACCACACAAGGAATGAGATCTGGAGCTTAGGCTGCGAGCAGAGAGGCTATGCTAAGCTCACAAGGCTAAGCTCACTGTAAGCTCCCAAAGGTTACCTTTACCCACCTTCTCTCTCCAAAGATAACAAAAGTGGCTTATTTCCACATTCAATTGTCTTGTGAAGGTCTCTGAATACAAACACCTCCTGCCTTGAAACGAGGTGGATATTGGGTGTACTCAAGTTCTGCTGTAAAGTGTTCTAGTTCTATATGAGTGAAGGGACTGAGTGAGGGAGGTAGCCCCAAGCCTGGCTGGTAAACACCCTCCTCACTCCCTCCCTCTTCTTGGCCTTCTACACCTGAAAGCCTTGTTTTAAATTCTGAGTCTGGTGTCTTAATGTCTGTAGTCTATATGCATTATTGTTTTTGGTCATATATTTGGAAAACTTTCCCACGTGTGGACATAAAAGATTTCCATTTAAAAAATTACACCAAGTGTCAAACATACTTAGACATGCTCTTGCCTAGCATGTGCTGAAAATATGGATGCCATTCACCATAATTTAACATTTTACCGTTACCCCCACCTTCAATGCAGTACGTCTTTTCTCCTTGACCATTATTTTTATCATTTTAAGGAACACTCAGGCTTGTGTGTACTATATGAGATTGCATGTTTTCTTCCAGCACTCTTAAAACGCTGTTTAAAATCCAAAACTTGGATCTACTTTTAGACCTTGGGTCTGGATCTGGTGACATGGCAAGAAATTCTTTTTTCAGACTGTTAGCCAGTTTTACCCAGCTTACTTAATAGTCACTTCCCCACTGATGAGGGTACCTGGCCTCAGTCCAAACTCATACCGGAACAAAGCAGTCCTGTACTTGTGTCCTCTGGTGACCCTCACTTCAGTTAAACATTTCTCTTCCACTTTTAGCTCCTTCTTATACATAAACTGTAGAAGCAATAAGAACAGAAGGGGAATTTTTTATTGGGCCTGCACATTATTATAGACGTCTTTATGATGCTGTCTTTCTAGCCAAGAATAAGATAAGTCTTTCCATTACTAATTTGAATGCTTGGGAATTTAGTTTTTTTCAACATCGGAATGCATACTATTTTTTACTTCTCAAGGCAGTACCAGAAATGTCATGAATTGCCACAGAACTTGAGCGTCAGGCAGGACTGTGCTCAACCTGTAGGATACTTTCAGTACACAGACAAATTCAGGTACAGAGAAGTGAGGTGGTCCTGGACACACAGTCCTGGGGAGTTGGGGCAGGAGGGGATCCTGAGGTTCCATGCCTTCCCGAACCATCCCCCGAGGCTGCATGCAGTGAGACACCCAGGCCATGGGGTCCCATGGGGCTTTCCAGCCCCCTCTCCACGTGTCCCCATCACACAAAGTCAGCGACCCACAGTGAAAAGATATTTATTTCTGTCTAATCTCTTAAAGCGCTCAAAGTATTTTCACAAGTGCAAGGGGAGGGCCCGCTCTCAGCCAGCATTCTACCAGTGATTCTGACAAACGCAAAGAGACTCCAAATCACCGTGCTTTACAATACTTATTTTAATTTCCGCACTGGAAAAGAAAAGGAAGGTGTAAATGAGGACGAGTTAGTTTACAGTGACTCCATCTTTGCCTTTTAAATTAATCTGTTCTCTCGAGGGCAGAGGATAGAAAGACAGGAAAAAACATCAAAGCACAAGAGTGAACTGGTGACAGGATGCCTTCCGTCCCACTAACAAAGGACCCGAAGGCCTGGAGGCAGCGCAATAAACACTGACAGGCATGGATTAAGATACACTGGAAAAAAAATAAAAAATAAAAACCCACGATTCCATTCTCAAAATCAAGCACAGAAACTGACAGTGAAACGCGGAGTTCCATGTGCGCCCGTCAGCCTGACACCTGCGCCACCTGCTCCACAGCATCGGCCCTGCTGGCCCCTCTTCTTGCAGGTACAGAAACCGGGAAGGACCCGCAGGTGGGGAGCCCAAGGGGCTGCAAACTCCCCAGGAGCCACGGGAGGGTCTGTGTGCTTTGGAGGCTCTGCCTCTGGAATGTTCTGCGCGGCAAGCGGTGGGTCTGAGTCAGGCGCCACACGTGGTTGAAGGTGCCCGCTTGATTTCCCATGTGCAAATGGTCAGGGTCTAAAGCTTTCAGAACTTGGGACAGACAGGATGGCCCAGTGAGCTGGCAGGTGGGCGGCGGGGCCCCTCCAGGGGGCGGGGCCGAGGGTGGGCACGAGGTGAGGCCCCTCCCCCGGGAGGCAGGGTGGGGTGGGACCGAGGCGAGGCCCCTCCCCTGGGAGGCGGGGCCGGGGCGGAGCAGAGAGGAGTGACAGAGGCGGAGCTGCGTTCACCCCGCGTCCCTGATTCGGTCTCCAGTCGGTGTGAGGAGGGCTCCTCAGTAGGCGATTGTCCACTCTTTGACAGAGGCGTCGTGCGAGGTCGTGACCAGCGTGTGTTCGTCCAGCCAGGCCAGGCTGCTCACATGGTGGAGCCGGTGCGCATCTAGGGAGGAGGAGGCAGCTTTTGAGCTCTGCGGCCACGGGGACACCCTGGGCCGAGATTACCCGCAGGGGTCACGGGAGAAACCCAACACGATCCTCCTGCTCAATCAGACCCCTGTGCCCTCTTCTCGGCAGGAAGAGTCTGGGTGATGGGAGAGGCAGTGGCCGGGCTCCTCAACACCCACACCCGCGCTGGGACCCCTGACACCTGGCAATTAGCAGCCAGCCACCCTGGCAGCAGCTTCCTGGTACCAGCAGAGTCCTGACAACCACGAACCTCCCATCGTGGGGTGGGACTGCCCCTCCCCCCAGGGGTGCAAGTCTGTCTTTCTGTGCCTAAGGCAACAATATACAGACAACACACAGGCAGTACACAGTGTTAATTCTGGCAGGACCAAGGCCACAATGAATAAAAAGGCTGAGAACACAGGCTAGGGAACTCCTGCACACAACAGCCTGACCTCAGGCCAGTGCATATTCAGTGACCTGTGACCTGCCCCCTGCCACAGCCCAGACCCAAGGACTGGACTTCCCACCCTCTACTCTGAGAGCTCCTTGCTGTATCTTGAACTTGAGTCTTCCTACAAAACCAGCGCTCCTTCCTGCAGTCTGGTTTTGCTCTGCTGAGTCTGCTGTGCTCCCCACCCCCATCCTGAAGCAAGGAGTACGCCTGCCTGCACACCTGAGGACAGCCCACCAGTGCCCCCCGACCTGAGAACCCCATCCTGAAGCAAGGAGTACGCCTGCCTGCACACCTGAGGACAGCCCACCAGTGCCCCTCGACCTGAGAAAGAGCTCCTGATGGGGGTGGGGGTGGGGCTGGGGCCTGNCCCCCATCCTGAAGCAAGGAGTACGCCTGCCTGCACACCTGAGGACAGCCCACCAGTGCCCCCCGACCTGAGAACCCCATCCTGAAGCAAGGAGTACGCCTGCCTGCACACCTGAGGACAGCCCACCAGTGCCCCTCGACCTGAGAAAGAGCTCCTGATGGGGGTGGGGGTGGGGCTGGGGCCTGACACAGAACTTTTTTGAATAGTAGAGGATTCCATTTATATTCAACATAAAAGGCTCCCTGTTGGGTAGAGACTGAATGGAAAGGGACGAGAGCCCACATGAGGTGGTGGGAGGTGGGGACATGGGGAGAGGAGAACTGAGATCCACCCTGGATGGACATGGTTGCTGGATGGATGCTGGGCACACAGGTGTCCTCTGCATGTCTGCCTGGACCAGCAGAGTCGTTTGCTGGACTGCCAGGCCTCCCGAGGGGGCTACCTCGCCAAAAGCACAGAAGGGACCCTCGGGCCCTGGGAATGCCTCTCCGGAGCTGCTAGGGGAGCTGAGGTGTGTGGGAGCATCACCTTGGATCTTGACCCTGGTCTCAGGGTCACTCAGGGTCCACACATACACCATCATGTCCATGCCACCTGAGGCAAAGTGCTCGTTGTCCGGAGACCAGGCCAGGCAGACGATCTTCGCATGGTGTCCATAGAAAACATTGTTCTCCTGGATGTGGATTGAAAAGAGGTGGCAGGTCAGGGTCTGGGCCAGAGTGGGCTTCACCTCACCTAAGGTCAGGCTTCTCACCAACTCACCGACCCCTCGTAACACCCCCAGGGTGCCCACTGCTCAAAGGCACAGACAGGAGCAGGCCAAGATCAGGCAGCAGCTGCCGCACCCCTCCCAGGATCCTGGGACCCCAGGGCTGTGCTCCCAGCATGTATCCACGGGCCACGCGTGCCCACTTGCCTGCAGAGGTCTCTGCCCTAGGGAGGGGACAGTCAGAAAAGTAGGAACAGAAAGCATGAGAAGGTCCTACTTGGCATGAACCGGACCCTGTGTGTGTATGGACGGAGGAGTGGCTGCCCCCCAGACACACACCACTGCCCTGGAGCCCAAGTCGGATAGTGTGGTCTGCAAGAGGAGCACATGTCTACAGCATGCTCCAGCCTTGAGCCGCTATCTTACCAAACGGGTGAATGTGAACAGAAAGTTAATGCTAACTCAAGGAACGCTTTTTCTTCGAGTATTCCACCTTGTTCTTAATTCCTAGATTAACCATGATTTCCAAGTTTGCCTCTTTCATTTTTTGTTGAGCCTACTCTGCAGATTACTTAGCACGCTGTAAACTTGTTATATGCAAATGAAATCACTTAAGATGTGATAAACGCAGGATTTGATAAATGTGCTACTCAGGTGGAAGGAACCTCCTAGGAGGTGGAATGTTCTTTATGTTGACGGAGGTGTGGGTCGCAGTCAGAAGCAAAGCACGAGTATATACTTATGATCTCATTCATTCTCCATTATATGTAAACTTTACAGCTAAAACTAAGAAACCACTAAACTCTAGTCAATATGTGGGCTGATATACTTAAAGGCAAAATGTACGCTTAAATGCACTAAAAATTAGATTACTAGATGGGTAACGTGACACAGTAAAATGGTAACGGTAGAATCAAGGCGGCAAATTCTTTGGACTCTGCTATAAATTTCAAAGCTGTCCTAAGGGTTGAAGTTGAGGGTGGGGGGAGGTTGGCTTGGTGGGGGGGAATGGAGGGACCCCTCCCCCCATCTGCCCTGCGGTCCAATCACACCAGCTCCCTCACACCCAGAGGGTGACTGGAGCCCTCTGGAGTGCAGTCTCTTGTGAAACGGGTCTAAGGCTTTCTCATGCCTCCCAGGCCAGTGCCATCGGCTGTCTTACTCAGGGCCGAGTGAGCTTCTGGGGTCCTGGCAATGGGGTCCTCTTCACTCATCCACTGCCCAGGGACCACCCCCCTACCCTGAGTGCAAGGCCACGTCTGGAAGACCAGCACTCACACTTGGCAAGACTTAAGTGGCAATGATATCCAAGGAAAAAAAAAACCTAGCTTAAGCCCTTGACAGAGGTCCCAGAGTCACTGGGCAATACCGCCGAGGTGAGCCTACCAGCCCGATTTCACAGCAGCCTCGCTCCCACTCAGGCCCCTAACTTTTTGGCAACTTTGCTACGAGCCCACAAACTGCTGGACAGCAGAGGAAGTCTCCTTGGCCCATGTCATTCATGCTCCGGGAGCAGCAAAACCGCATGTCCTGTGCACCCGCCCCATCAGTGATGACCGGAGAGAGAGGCTGTGGACCCCTCCTGCCATCTGTGCTGCCTGGTGTGGGCTGGGGCAGGCGGCCCGCCCACTCACCGAGTAGCCGTCGGCAACGCTGAAGACTGTGACCACTTTGCTGGCGTCGCACACAGCGAGGAAGGCGCCATCGTGGGAAAACGCCAGGTCGGTCACAGGCCCCTTGGCCTCCAGAAGCTTGCCCTCGTCCTTCAGCGTGGTGCCCAGGATGGAGTAGAGGCGGACGTTCCCGTCCTGCGGGAGGACAGAGGGGCGGCAGGTCACTCCCCTGGCATGGGCGCCTGTGCCCACAGACAACACGTGCGCCCTCCCCACCTCACCCCACCTCCAACTCTCCCGAAGCCCATCCTCCTGGAGGGAGGGGCCCAAGTACCCGTAAGAAACAGTGCTTTTCCTTCCCAGCAACCGCTGCCCAGCTTGGCCACATGCCAGCTCAGGTGCCAGGAGAACTACCCCTTTGTCCCCAGGCACCAGAGGACATGTCCTACAACCCAGCAGCCGCTCTGGTGGCTGGCTTAGCATAGTGGGCAGAATTACATGAAAAGAGGTTTAATTATCTTAAAATTACATCAAACTGCAGATCCCAGCCTCATCAACCCCAACTGTGATGTGGGTGTTTGGGTGCTCATGAGACTGCCCTTTTTACAAAACTTCCAGTATGTTCTAATCAAGTGTCCACAGGCCGAGCTCTGAGAAGCACCTATACAGGTGTTAGGTCTCCAGCAAGGGCCCCTTGTCCAACCTGACCGTGTACTCAGCCTCACCATCTATCCCGTGCCCTCTACCCATGCCTCTCCCCAGCCCAGCAGATCCCCTCGGGCGCCAGGCTTCTCTCCTTGTTCTGTCCAGCCTATCCTAGCAAACACCCCATCCTTGTGGGGTCCTGACACTTCTCTTCAGGGGCTAGGAGGTGAGGGGAAAGAGCGGATGTCAGGAAGTCAGACTCGGGGAACCTGAAGCCCTCTGGCAGGTGCTGCACTGCACGGGTGTGAAGGCTCCCCTGTCCCCTCCCTGTGCCCACAAAGCTCCCCCAACTGCCCCCAGGACCGACGCCCAGGCTGAGGGCTTCCCTGCCCTGTGCCCCCAGCACAGCCTGCTTACTGCTGGGACCCTGATCTCTTGAGGGGGAAGGGGGCAGCCCAGGGAGATTCTCACTTGGGTGGCAAGAAGTAGCCTGGCACCCACACAGCCCTGACTGCCCTCCCCCAAATCACTCAAAAGACCCCAGGGGAGAGGGTGTGGGGACAGGGCCTTACCGTGCCCCCAACGGCCACTGTCTCACCGCCCGGGTGCACAGCCACTACTTCGGGCTCGTAGCCAGGGTTGTCGATGCTGAAGCACTTCCTCTGGTCCTTCAGCAGAACGATCTGGGAAACACACAGACAGCGGTTGGAGCAGAGGCCCGGGACAGACGGCCCAGGCCCCATCCAGGGGTCGGGGGCAGGAGGCAGCGGCAGGTCAGCGCGGGGAGCCAGGACAGAGCTTCAGCAGCACCAAGTGGGACCGCCCGGGGGCCCCACAGTGTTACTCCCTCATCAGCCTCAATGGTGCTGTCCCCACCACGCGCCCGGACGTCTGTGTAAGCCATCTGCTACTTCGGAACCTGAATTCCTCCAACTACACACAGGCGGGTGTAATGACAGAGCTCTGCTAAGTAGATTGTCCCGTGTTCAAGACACAGCACGTGGAAGTGACGAGCCTCTGATCTGACACCAGAAATGAACGGGACCGGCCGGACTTCTAAGTTCTGGCCTTTCAGGTCTGTCCAAAGAAACATCCTTTGCAACCTCGACCAGTGGTGTGTGAAATGCTAGCAATGTCACTGGTGAGTCCCTGGAGCTCGGGGACAGTGTTGGTGCCCACCCACCCCCGCACCCCTGACAGAAAGGAAACTGGGCCCCTGGGGGCTGACTCCAGTGGGCAGGCAGCAGCGGTGGGAGTCCAGGTCCGTGGAGGCTGTCTGTCTGTCCCCAGCCCTGGCAGGGAGGGGAGGACAGGACACAGATGGCTCATGGCTAAGTGGCCTGGAGGCACCCACAGCACACCCGCCCCCTTGTCCTGTCCTGGCCAGCCCCTGCCTAAGTTCCCTCCTGTTTGCCAGGGCAGGACAGAGTCGGCAGGCGGGGCTCAGCGCCCAGGGGTCCAGGCCCTACAGAAGGGCTCTGTGGACACAGACGGGACTTGACCCTGGCTCAGCCACCTGCTGGCCGGGACGGGGGTTGGCAGGGGTGGAGGGGCAGGGGATGGACACACACGTCTCATGAACCGTCCTGAGCCTTGGGCTCCCAGAGTTAAAAACTCAGCGGTGCCTAGACAGCCTGGGATGGAATTCAGGGCTCAGAGCAAATGAAGTGCCTCATAAAAAGCAAACAAGACCAGGCTGGAGCCCAGCTTGTGTGAGCCACGCACTCTGCAGGTCCCTGGGGTGGCAGGGTCACCTCTCGTCAATATAGGAGCAAACGAAGTGCAAGCCCTGCCGCTCTCAGCGCCGAGGAGGGACTCACAAATGGGCTGCAAGACCTCAAAGCCTTGCCCTGTCACCACGCTGCATCTCCCACCCTCTGCACACGGCTCAGGGGCCCCGACATGGTGACCCTCCTTTGTCCCCACCCCCACCCACCTCCTGCTACCCCCTCCTGGTTCTAATTCACTGGACTGTCCCAACAGCGTGGCCTCCACCTGTGATAGCTCTGGCTTGATCCCATCTAATCCCGGCTCAAGCCACCAGCGGTCCCAGGGGCAGGCAGCCCCCCTCTGTCACCCCTTGGGTTTGTTGTGGGCTCTGCTGTGGGGTGGGGGAGGTGAAGAAGCCCAGGCAATGGGTGGCAGCCCCACCCTAAAATCTGCTACTGAAAACGCACCTGGACAAACATTCACCCGAGTCATCAGCCCGACTCAGGAAGCACCCTTACTACCTGGCGCCCCCGACAGGGAGAGACGGAGGGCCTCTATCCAGACTCTGGTTCAAGTCTCAGAGGTGAGACCTGACTGCCCCTTCAGCACAGTCTGTAGACCCTACGACCGGCCGTGGGGAGTTCCGGTCAGGATGCCCGAGAGAAGCAGGGGAACAACAGAATGCAGCAGGGCAGCCATCACACCAGATCGCAGGGGCCATGGACTCCTGGGAACCTGAGCACCCAGGACCAGACCCTATGCCCACCAGCCCCTTCCAAGCAGAGCCTCGGGCGGCTCTTCCCCGAACCCATGAGCTCTTCCCAGTGTGACCTTCTAGAAGGGCCATGTCCAGGATTTCCCACACTCCTTATGGCGCTCCCAGCTCAGTTCCTTGTGCACCCCCACTGGCCACCCTGCTGTCTACCGTAATTGCTTGGCGGGAGGGCTGTGTTATCTAGGACACACAAGCATCCACGCTCCCCGAAGCAATTAGGCTCCCAGGACGGAGGAGGGGCGGTGGGTCCGAAAGACAGCTCTGCGGGCGGGCCTGCTGCTCGCGCCTGCTCCACTCTGCATGCCGGACGCCCAGCCCGCCGACAGACGGCGTCTGCTGCAGAGCAGCGTCCTGGATAAAGTGGGCCAGGCCTGGGTTTCAGTCAAGGGCAGTGTGTTCTGGAAATTTCAAGAAATGGCATGTAGAGACAGACCTTCACCATCCTGAATGAGAACCCAGGCTGCTGGGGCTGGAGAGCAGAGGCCGCGGAGGCCCGGGTGCCACCCTGCACCATCACAGGACCTCGGGGAGGGAGGCACGGCCACTCTCAGCCTCCTCACTTGCGGAGGCGGTACCAATGGCCTGCTGTGTACTTCCTTGTAACCCTCCCTGTGGGCTGTAAGGGACGAGACAACTTAAAGCTCAGAGAGGGTGAGGAAAATGCCCCAAGCTACACAGCCAAGGCTGCAGGGCTGGGATTTGCAATGGGTGGACTGAGCCGCACTGGCTGCGCCTCCGGTGGGCAGCAGGGGTCAGGAACCACCCCCTGCAGGGCCTCTGACCCTCAAGTGTGGGCTCTGACCAGGCTGCTCGGGTTCAAATCCCAGCTTTGCCCTTTGCCGGACGCAGCCCTGGGGCAGCTTAGCCTCTGTGCCTCAGTTTCCCCACCTGTGAGGTGGGGATGATGCCGGACTGATAGCACTGCTGAGGATTCAGTGAACACATGGGAGGCCCTCAGCACACGCAGCAGAGCTCTCAGTAAAGAGGAGGGAGAACGGCTGTGGAGGGACGTGGGGACCAGACACTGTGCAGTGTCAGTCCGGGGACCTTCTGGTCAGACCCGGGTGGGAGCCGTACCTGGCCAATGCACACGACCACGGTGTAGCCCCCGGGGCCGACGGCCAAGCACTTCGGTTGGACGTCCAGTTTCACGACGCCCTGTCCGCTGTGGAGAGAAGGACACGTTAGTCTCCAGGGGTGCAGGGCAGGCATAGACACACACTCAGTGAGGACCACAGCCGCTTGGTGACGGGTGGGAATTCCACCCGACTGGAGCTGAAGGAGCCTCTGCCGAACAAGACACGGGAGGGAGGAAGAAAGACTCCCCGACTCTAGGAGAGAGTCAGTCGAGATGGGGGCCTGGGATGAGGGGTGGCAGCGGCGAGAGATCGGCCTCTCAATCTGTGCCGAGGGCCGCCCCGCCGCTGCCCTGTCCTGGCTCGGGTCCCATGTGTGCCGGCCAGAGACCCTGCTTGGCACTCGCTGGGTTCAGACAGAATTCAGTTCTGGTCCTAACCTCCCAAAAAATCTGGCTCGGGTGGTGAAGAATCCACCTGCAATGTGGGATACCCAGGTTCAATCTCGGAGAAGGCAATGGCACCCCACTCCAGTACTCTTGCCTGGAAAATCCCATGGATGGAGGAACCTGGTGGGCTGCAGTCCACAGGGTTGCTAAGAGTCGGACACGACGGAGTGACTTCACTTTACTTCTCACTTTCATGCATTGGAGAAGGAAATGGCAACCCACTCCAGTGTTCTTGCCTGGAGAATCCCAGGGATGGGAGAGCCTGGTGGGCTACCGTCTATGGGGTCGCACAGAGTCGGACACGACTGAAGCGACTTAGCAGCAGCAACAGCAGCAGGTTCAATCCCTGGGTCGGGAAGATTCTCCTGGAGGAGGGCACGGCAACCCACGCCAGTATTCTTGCCTGCAGAATCCCCATGGACAGAGGAGCCTGGCGGGCTACAGTCTATAGGGTTGCACAGAGTCGGACATGACTGAATGACTAGCACTTTCCCTTTCCCACCCTTCCACGGCCTTAACCAGTCTCCTCCACAATGTAATTAAACAAACAAATATATGTATATAACTGGTACTTTTAACGGGATAGGTGAAAACTGTCACCTTTACTTTTGGTTAATGGAGAAGGACATGGCAACCCACTCCAGTATTCTTGCCTGGAGAATCCCATGGACACAGGAGCCTGGCGGGCTACAGTCCATGGGGTTGCAGAGTCGGACATGACTGAGGGACTTAGCATTTTTGGTAAAACTACAAAGACACATCCCAGAAAAATCTGCACGCACGAACCACTTAACAAACGGTAAACTGAAGAAAACGCCACAGAACTGAGCCAAGCATGGTGCCTCCCAGGCTGGGTGAAAGGGTCCCTGCAGCAGGGTGACAAGGCCGTGGCTCTGCCCTGGGTATGCTGGTCGGCCCAGGCTCGGTAGCAGCAGCATGGGCCCCCGAGGGCGACTCCGCCACCGATGGGCTGAAGGGCAGGGGGGCGCGTGCGGCCCAGGCAGCTCTCACCTGTAGTCCCGCAGCGTGAGGCTGGTGTACCGCACGGTGTCGTCCATGCTGCAGCTCACCAGCTGCCCGTGCTCGTCCACGGCCATCCTGGACACCTGGTTCGTGTGGCCCTTCCCAGCAAAGGAGTCGTTCTCCCCCGTCTCGGAATCCCAGTAATGTGGGGCGGGGGGTTAAGGAAGAGCCTGGCGTCAGATGTGGTGGACGTCCTACCCTGGGGAGGCCACGGCCCGTCCCCCGTCCCGGGAAGCACACTAGGGAAGGGATGGTGGGCACTGGGCCGAGTGAACCTCTTTGTGCACATTCAGCTCCAAATTTCAGGAAGCGGACGTTGTGATCAACCAGCAAGAGGGCACGCAGTGGGAGAGTCCACCCGTCTCTAGAAAGAGAACTGGGCAGGTCCCAGGACGGCGCTGTCCTGCCACAATGGAGCGGCGCCTCTGTCCGAGGGGGCTCAGACAGGAAGCCCTGCGGGAACCCCGCGTACCCGGGCCGATGGCCCCCGACCCCCTCGCTCTTGCTTGCTGTCTAGCCCAGCACCTTCAGTGGGAGGTGGCCCAAGCCCCAAGGACTGGCTGATGGCCACCCAGGTGCCATCTGGAAACCAGTCCCAGGCTGACCGTCTGCTCGGGGTGCCCGGATGTGAGCTGCTTTTAAGTTATGAGGCTCTCCTTTTATATCAACAAACAAGTGTCTTTGTTTGCACTGAGGACAGTTCCCCAGGAAGCTGCAGGCATCTTCTGCAGCTCATAGGTCTCAGGATGGGAGCCCCTCCACCCTGCCGTGGACCCCCCAGGAGGTCAACATTGTGGTGAGTGGACACCAGGGCTGGCCGAGGACAAGCAGGGAGGACGGGGTGGTGCCCGGAGTTGGGGGACACGGGGCAGGACCCCGATTGTACCCTCTTTTCCTTCTGTTTTGAGGGGGCGGAGCGGGACCTCTGCCCTCCTCCCTTGGAGCTGCGGGGGACCGTTCCCAGGAGGAAACCCTACAGACAAGGCAGCAGCTCGGAGGTGGGGGGAAGCACGGGGCCTGGGAAGCCCCTCCAGGGGCAGGGCAGCCACGGGCCAGAGGCTGGGCTGCACAAGGGTGGCCATGATGCCTCGCCGAGCCAGGCCCTGCGGACCACGCTTCCAACACTGGCCATCCTGGAGCAGGGGGGTTGGAAGGGCTGCCAGGAACGTCTCGGGGGGACCCCAAAGCCCTGCACTGGGGGTAGGGTATGGGCTCTGCCCAGCTCTGCTGTCGCCGAGCAGAAGCCACTTGAGGTGTCTAAGCTTTGCTTTTGCCATTTTTAAGACAAGGTGACTCCCCTCTACAGGCTCTAAGTCCTTCTGGATCCTAACGCACATGGATTCTGCTGCTCGTGAGGGGTGAGGCCAGGACCAGGTCACAAACAGGGAAGTTCAGCAACCAAGCCCTCAAGGCTGCACAGCAAGTGACCCTTCAAATGAAGGCCGCGACCCGGAGCTGGAGGGCCCAAGTGTGGCCCGGGCCACCTCTCGGCGACCAGGACCAGGCGGAGGAGCCCCGTGGCCGCCACCTGGCCAGCTTGGCTTCTGGCCCCGTGGGAACAGGAAGCTCCCGCCTCTCCTGCCAAGGCCCGTGGAGCCAGCGCTGTGAGTCAAAGGATATTAATGTGTCCATCGTGGCTCCCGGAGTAGATGTAAGACTTGCTGCCGTTTTTATGCACCGTCAGGCACTGGATGGATTTGCTGTGACCCTGCAGAGGAGACAGACGGGTGGGGTGAGGTGAGGACATGCCTGTGTCCAGCCAGTGACTGTCAAATGCTCCCCGCCGGCTAAGCCCCAGGGAGAGGCCACGGCCCTCCTGGGCCTGAAACACTGCCCGCCGGCCTGGGTCAGCTGCCTCCTGCTGACCCACCCCCTTGATATCTGGGTCCCTCCCCATCCAGGCACTTAACCCTGACCTGCGTGGAGGACGGGGGTCTAGCAGGAGTCCCAGTAGAGTGCCCGGGTCTGTGCAGACTGACCCAGGCAGCCGCTCCCAATCCCCAGCCATGGAGGATAAGCCCCCACCCGAGGCTGGGTCTCTACGAAGGTAGAAGGAGCAGTACTAAGGGCCCAACCCTCGCAGAAGCAGAACCCCAAGGCCACTGGATGGCCAAGAGAGTCTCCACCCAGAGACCCAGCTCACGGCTCCAGGTCCATCCTTGGCTTGTGAGGATTCTTCTCTCCCGAGTCCCCTACCCTCACCAGGGCGGTCCCAGGGCTGTGTCCCTCCCTGATCAGCAACAAAGGGGCCCAGAACACTCATCTACAACCCGAAGAGGGGTATTTAACCTCCCTTTCTAATTGCTTCTGAGATGGAAAGAACCTAAGAGATGGGGTTTAATCACAGCTCTTTCCCCTCATCAGATGTAGCCGGGGACCTCTGAGCATCACTGACTGTTGCCACGACATGATGTGTGTACTATAAAGCAGAGACATTACTTTGCCAACAAAGGTCTATCTAGTCAAGGCTTTGTTTTTTCTACTAGTCCTGTATAGATGTGAGAGTTGGACTATAAAGAAAGCTGAGCGCCAAAGAATTGATGCTTTTGAACTGTGGCGCTGGAGAAGACTCCTGAGGGTCCCATGGACTGCAAGGAGATCCAACCAGTCAATCTTAAAGGAAGTAAGTCCTGAATATTCACTGGAAGGACTGATGCTGAAGCTAAAACTCCAATATTTGGCGACCTGATGTGAAGAACTGACTCATTTGAAAAGGCCCTGATGCTGGGAAAGACTGAAGGTGGGCGGAGAAGGGGACGACAGAGGATGAGATGGTTGGATGGCATCACCGACTCGATGGACACGAGTTTAAATAAACTCCGGAAGTTGGTGATGGACAGGGAGGCCTGACGTGCTGCAGTCCATGGGGTTGCAGAGTTGGACACGACCAAGCGATTGAACTGAACTAACTGCTCCTGGGATGGAACTCTGAGATGGGGTTTAATCACAGCTCTTTCCCTCCTCAGATGCAGCCGGGGCCCTCTGAGCACTGCTGACTGCTGCCACGACGAGACGTGTAGCATCAGAGAAAGGTACACACAGTTCCCAGGAACCCTGAGTCCTTTCCACGGGGCAGCGACCCACCAAGCCTTACCGGGAGTCTCGCCTCATGCAGCCTGGGGACCCAGACCGCACCTGTGAGCAACAGGATGCCCGGGGACTTGGCCGCCCCCGTCTGAGGCAGCAAGCAGCCTTGCCAGGAGCCTGTGAGCACTGGGGCTCTCCCGCGCCCCACAGATGGATGCGTGAGCACCCGTGCCGCCCAGCGGCCGTGTTTTAACAAGCGGGCCCACTCGGGTAATTCAATCCTGATGCAGCTTCCGGCTTGAGCCGCAGGATCACTTGGGTGCACCTTAAAAGTACCGGCCCCGCAGAGCTTCCTAGGGTCTGACTGCATCCCGACGGGGATGGCCAGGCATCAAGCCCTTTATGGAAATTTCCAGATGACCTGAATGTGCACTAAGGTTGAGAAGAGCTCATTTAACTCCAGCCCAGTTCCTGGGCTCACCTGCAGCCCGATGTTGGCACCAAACAGCCCTCGGGATTCACAAGCTAGCCACACAAGGCCTACGGAGGCAGATGGCCTGGCCTAGCCCCTGCCTCACGGGCATGGTCACCAGGAACCCGAGCCCACGAAAGCCACCGGCTCACAGACTGTGGGGTGCACACACGCTGCAGGTCAGGCAGCTGGCAAGCCACGGACTGTGGAGGACTGGGCCCCCGGGGAATAATCCCAGCCTGGTCTACACCCAGGCCGCGGGGCCCAGGCGCCTCCCAGAGCGTCTGCATGGCCTGAAAGCAGCTGAGCGAGCAGGGCGTGAAGAGGTGCTGACATTCGGCCCCAGGGCTCAGCGGCAGGACAGGGAGCCGCCTGAAGCCTTGCTGTGGAGGCCCCTCCCTTGAAAGCATGGCTCACCCAGGGCCACCAGGGCAGGTGAGGCCGACCCTGAACACCCCACCCTGCAGCAGAAGCAAGCCTGTGGGGGGCAAGGGGGTCAGAGCAGGGCCCCGGGACACAGGAGTTCCCAGTCTGGCTATGATTTCCTGAGACGCCACCATCTCCAGGGTTGAGGAAGGGGAAAGCATGGCCCCACCTGGACAGGACACTCGGGGCAGATGCTGGTGGCCAGCTGGCCTGGGTGAGCTGTCCCAATGAGATGAGGATGGGAGGCAGGGAAGGGGGTCCTCCCCGTTGCCCCTCAGTATCGCTCCCTGCTGCCCACACCGCGGGCCTCTGCCCCTCAGGGCTCCACAGGCTTCTCCAAGCCATGCCCGCTTCCAAGTGCCCACTCCCCCCCACTCCCTGGTGCCCGCCCTGCCCCAACCACACGGGACAAGTGCCTCCCCACGCATTCTCACGTTCACACCCTGCACGTCGTCCCGGCCCAGCTCCAAGGCCAGCTGGGCCCCCCACAACTGTGGCCGCACCCCGCCACATGCCTCATCTCGGGGCTCAGCATCTTCTTGGTCTTGCCTCATGTGGGGGACACAGCCGGTGGGCTCCTAACCGAGGAAGGCTGAGCCCCTCGGGACAAACGAGCCCCATGAGCAGGGGTGAGGGCCGCTGCCCTGAATGTCCAGCTTTCACAGCAGCTGAAGGGGATCTTGGCGTCTGGCCTCTCATTTCTGCTAAACTGACATCCCCAAAGCAACCCACGCCCTGCTGTTCCACTGGGCCTCCACCTCCCCTCAGCTGCCCCTGCTCTGGCCAGACGCCCGCCTCCCCTCCAGCCAGCCCTTGCAGGCTGAGCTGCTCCGTTGCCCGGCCTTACCTTGATGACCCGCAGGGGTTTGCTGGGGTTGTTTTTGTCCAGGTAGTTGATGTAGCCAGACAGGGAGATACTGAGGAGGTGGTCCTTTTGCCACAAGCAGCCCAGCTGCTGGTCCAGGACGTTGGAGCCCATAGTAAACGTGTTGACGACCGAGTTCACGTTGACGTCCCAGATTTTTGAGGTTTTGTCTCCGGAAGCAGAGAGCAAGTGGGTACTATCAGGACTCCAGCTGATCTACTCAAACAAACGGTGGTCACGGGTCAGAGCATTCCACCAAGGGGGAAGAGACTCAGACACCAGGGCTGTGTCCACTCAGCCCCAGTGCCTGAGCAGGGACAACAGGGAGGGAGGTGGCGGAACACGCAGGGCAAGGACAGGACGAGCATCCGGCCATAGGCCTCTGTGGGCCACGGCACCCTGCCCCGCATGACCTTGAAGGTCTCTGCCAGCACCCCCACTCCTGACCCCTCATCTCAAGCTTCCAACTTCAACCCGCATATGGAAGATGACAAACGCAACAGGCCCCACCATAAGCACAGAGAAAGCTGTGAACACGGGCCTATACTCACAGCGTAAATGCCGCCATCGTGAGCCTTGCTTCCTCCCAGCGCACACACTTTCTCTCCTGTCTTCCCATCATAGATGAAGATCTTTCGGGAAATACAAACATGTGAATCACCTATGTGTGTATGAACACACGTATCATGTGTAGGTGTGTATGCCCGGCCGTCAGCACACTGACTGAGCTCCTCCCACTCATCCCTGCTCCACCATCAAGAGGGTTGACAACTGTGACTTCACAGGAATTCATCAAAACTGGATGAATTTCGAGCTTCTTTAAAGGGAGACCGACAGAGAGATGGGGCTATCAGGCTTCGCGGACACAGCCTCAAACTGAGTTGCATCCTAGGAGGAGGGAGGGAGGGAGCTGCCCATTGAGACCAGCTTCGCTGAGTCTGTCTATTCTGAACAACCAGAGGCCCAAGAGATGAATGAACGCCCCCCGCTCCCCAGCTCCCAGTCCCGGATCTCACCTGGCCATCGGCACTGGCCGTGGCAAATCTGTTCCCATCGGGAGAGAATCGCACGCAGTTGACAAAGCGGCCGTGGTCCTGCAGGAAACGGGATGGTTAACCAGGGACAGGCAGCTCGGGAAAGCCCTCCACAAGTTCTGAGGCCCATGACCACAGTGCATGCGAATGCCAGTCCGTGGGAGCCCTCCGAGCTCGGCAGGAGCCCTGAGCGGACACACCAGGAAGTCTGGCTCAGCCCCATCAGCAGGGCCCATCTCTGCCTGCCAGGCCTCCCTGTTGTGATGTACACGCTCCCCAACCTCTGCAGCCAGAAATGTGGCCCTCCCTTTAGCTCTGAAGTCCACTCAAGCTCAGAACCCCTGTGCTTGGTGAGGCTGCAACTGTGAGGCCTTATTCCTGAGTCCCCGGAGCCTGGCCCGGGGCCCAGCACACAGCAGGCGCTCATCTGGGCATTGCTGAAACAGTGGTGATGACCTTCCTGGCAGTAAGAGTCTGAGGAGATGTGCCTCTAGAGATGATTCCATTACCTAAAGGAGTAAATGAAGTCATTCTTTCCTGGGTCAAGAAGGGTCTGCATCAGAGAGTGATCCTCTGAAAATCCCGCAAGCCATCAATACAAGCCCACCCCCCGCCAACATGCATGAAGCGACAAGTATCGTCCGTTCTCCCAAAGGTGCACAGGTCACCTGCCCCCGGGGCCACAGCCGCCCCACCTGCAGGAAAAGCAATTCGACTCAATGCAAATCCCGGCTGCCGCCGAGGTAAACCACTGACAGTTTTAAAGCCTGAACTGCTGGGTTGGAAGGAGTTGCACATGTTTGTGTATAAAGTTTATGGGTTGACTTGTCCTGAAGAGATGGCTTGAAATCCCAGGACCTGTGAACATGACCTCACTGGAAACAGGGTGAGATGATGGCCCCTGAGGGTGGGTGGGCACTGACCCAACACCACGGGGGTCCTCCTCAGGGGGAGGGAAATCTGGACTCAGTGCAGACACTGGGGGACCACGTTGAAAGCTGCTGCTGAACCACAGAAGACGCCAGGATTCTTGGCCTCCAGAGAAGAATTCAATCTGGGCCAGAGATGAGGCTTGATTGCTCAGAGCTTTTGTGTAATAGAGTTTTATTAAAGTATAGAAGAGATAGACAAAGCTTCCGACATCGACATCAGAAGTGGGACAGAAAGAGTACCCCCTCACTAGTGTTAGCAACAGAGTTATATACTTTTAATTAGTTATTACAGTGAATTGAAAGAATGTCTGGAGGTTGTAAACACCTCACTAGACCCACTCCCATAATTTACATTTTAAGATAACAGGATTAGCCAGGTTTTTTTCCCAGAAACTGTCCTCAAGCAGGATACATGATTATTATATAATGCTAAGGAATGTAGAGGGGAAAAAAGTTTGTCCTTTTCTCCTCCTTGAGAATTCCAGACCCCTCTCTCCTTGGGGACCCCTGGACATATCAACCTGCCTAGGAACTGACTCTCTCAACATGAAGATGGGGGCAGAGACTGGGTTACGCACCCCCACCCCAGGATGGCCTGTGTGGCCTTTTTTTGTTTATCACGTCCACTTATCCTGCTTCTCAGGCCAACCTTTCCGGCTCTCAGGCTTGCGTTCTGAGTTAGTTGGAGAACGGCCGTCTCCCAGCGGGCTCGTGATCCATCAAAATGAAGAAACTTTCCAAACTGGGCCTTCTGACTGCCCTTCCCACGACCGTGGCTCACAGTCACCCCACCACCTTGAGACCCCCTGGGGAGCCTCGGGTGCCCTTCTTTCCCCAGGGACAACCAGGCTCCGAGCAGTCCGGGTTCTGGGAACCCAGGTCTCCGATTTCCCATGCAGAGCTCTGGCTCTCGGCCCTGGACAGGAGGCAGGCAGGCCGGCTGGGCGGGGAGCCCGGGGGTCAGATCCTTAACTCCCCAGGCCCACGGCCAGTGGCCTGTCATCCCCAAGGCTGCGGGGGGCCCTGCTGGGCGGCGAGGGCTCCCAGACTGTTCCTGGGGTGGTTCAGGACGAATGCTGGGAGGGCGTCTCTCAGTCCTCCCAGAACCACCCCGTGGGGATGGGAGGATGGACAGGCAGAAGCGGCTCCTCCTGCACGAGGTCAAAGGAAAAGCAACCCAACCACTCCTATGCACGCCTGCCCACAAGCCTGGTCCTCTCGTCCACACCTCTACTGGCTGACCCTGCCCTGCTGTTCTGGGTTCCTGGGTGGTGAGGTGGCGAGGGAGGAGGGCAGGCCAGCCCCCTGGGTCCCTGTGACTGATCCAGCATGCCAAGAGTGCCCCGCGGTGAGGCAGATCACGGGGCCAACGTGGGGGCTGTGCTGGGGGGCATGAGGAACATGCTGAGAACTAGTGGGCCCCTGGGTCACCCTTCAAGGCCATCTCGTCCACCTCTGGGTACTGTGGTTCCTTGAGACAGAAGGACGAACCCCTTAGCCACCCAGCTCAGAGGGCAGCACGGTCACCAGGCATCGCCCCTGCCTGCCTGCCACCCTCAACACCCTCGGCCCTACAAGGACGTCACACGTGTGGATCTGCTGTTGTCTGTCGTCCCACCCCTGAACTAGGCAGGCTGCCGGGCAGGGGTCAGACTGGACAGGGCAGACGTTCCCCCCCCCACCCCAGGGACCAGGCGCTGTGGCTTTAGAAAGTCTCCCCGTCAGCTTTTCCTGCCACTGGAGCCAAGAGCCCAGATGAGTGGGAGACTGATGTCTGCTCCTGAAAATAGCCAATTTAAACGGAGGAACAGTGAGCAGACCATTAACCAAAAAAAAAAAAAGGCTAAAAATAGCCAGTTTCACGGGGAGCGGAGAGGAGGCCAGAGGACAAAGGACAAACGGGCTGGGGGAAACATCATGGAGGGTTCAGAAGACAGAGCTGGGCTCGGGGGCCCCGGACCCCTAAGGTCCTGGAGGGGCGGCACCATCCTGCAGGCCCCTGGGGTGCGGGCCGCCCAGCCTCAGGCGCGGCCAAGCCGGAGCTCTGGTTGGGGCAGTGTCAATGGACCCTCCCAAGAACCTCCCCACCATAATTACCCCCACCCAGCCTGCTATTACCCGTGCCCCATCATTACCTCCCCCACTGTCACTATACCCATCATCATCCCCCCATCACATGCTTCCCCATCACCCCTCCCCCCACGACCGAGAAATCCGAGATGGGGGCCACCAGCCATAATTAGGTAATGCACCGAGTCCAGTCACTGACAGGGACACAGGGCCCCTGGGCTCCGTGGAGCTGACCAGCCCACCAGCTCGGGCATCCCCAGAGCCCGCCCGGGCTTCACCGGCCTCAGCGGGGTCCTGCAGTGGGACTCCTACCTGCACGTTGAAACCCTGGGGCATCTGCCCCTGATCCCGCGTCATAGGCTTGCAAAGGAACCAAATAGCTTGGATGCCTGGGCCCATCATCCCCACACTCCCTGAGGGCAGCAGGTGTCTCCGTGGTCAGCACCCCAGGAGGGCTCGGGGGCCCCGGACCCCTAAGGTCCTGGAGGGGCGGCACCATCCTGCAGGCCCCTGGGGTGCGGGCCGCCCAGCCTCAGGCGCGGCCAAGCCGGAGCTCTGGTTGGGGCAGTGTCAATGGACCCTCCCAAGAACCTCCCCACCATAATTACCCCCACCCAGCCTGCTATTACCCGTGCCCCATCATTACCTCCCCCACTGTCACTATACCCATCATCATCCCCCCATCACATGCTTCCCCATCACCCCTCCCCCCACGACCGAGAAATCCGAGATGGGGGCCACCAGCCATAATTAGGTAATGCACCGAGTCCAGTCACTGACAGGGACACAGGGCCCCTGGGCTCCGTGGAGCTGACCAGCCCACCAGCTCGGGCATCCCCAGAGCCCGCCCGGGCTTCACCGGCCTCAGCGGGGTCCTGCAGTGGGACTCCTACCTGCACGTTGAAACCCTGGGGCATCTGCCCCTGATCCCGCGTCATAGGCTTGCAAAGGAACCAAATAGCTTGGATGCCTGGGCCCATCATCCCCACACTCCCTGAGGGCAGCAGGTGTCTCCGTGGTCAGCACCCCAGGAGTGGGTGTCCATCCTGACCTGGAAGGCTGCCTTGCCCCCTTCAGCCCACCACCCCCTCCCAAACCTGGCTCCCTCTTCCTCTGTGAGGTCAGGACCCTCTGCTAAGTGCCCAGAGGGGCAGCACCACGTTCCTCCCCCACCTCTCCAGTTGCCCTGCACAGACCTGCCCAGAGTGACCACTGGACCTGATGGGAGAATGAAAAGGCTCCTTCGAACCCTCCTTAGGCCACTGACCATCCACGGAGCTTGACTGGGTCACCCCCTGCCCCACTGACCTTCCGGCATGACCCCCATGGACACGCACACAGCTTTCTGAAAAGCTGGCACGAGCGTGTAGTGGTTAAGGACAGCTCAGGTCACCTTGTGCCCAGGCCAGGGCCAGTGCAGAGCAGGCACCTGAGACACGCTTGAATGCAAAGCTGTTTCCTGCCCTGTCATAAGCACACAGGAAATCACAACAGCCAGGAAACCTCACACATCCAAGCTCAAAGTTTATGTGTCTAGGAAGGTGATACTCGCACAGTAGACCGAGGCTCTAGAAGGAAGTGCAGCTCCTCCCACTGGGTGATGTGTGAGACACTCAGGTGCCAGACTGTGCAGCCCACCTGGGCCAAGGGGAGGCCAGGCGTCCCCTCCTCAGCCAGGGTGTGCTCTGCTCTCAGAGGCCTGGGGAGACGCGGTGGGCGGTTTCCAGTCCCAGATCACACAGCCACAGTCTGACAAGTGGGCCTGGGGCAAAGAAGGCCTCCAACGCTTCCTGCTCTGAGCCATCATTTCAAAAAGCACACATACTATGGAATGGACCGTGGACACAGTCACAGAGGTGTCTGCT
Organism: Aepyceros melampus; assembly: GCA_006408695.1. Lineage (NCBI taxonomy): Eukaryota > Metazoa > Chordata > Mammalia > Artiodactyla > Bovidae > Aepyceros > Aepyceros melampus. Next base: position 263,499 of record SJXQ01010807.1, on the reverse strand, counting down.
CCAGGACTGCCCACCTGCCCACCCGACGGAGGAGGAAGTAGAGGCTGGAGAAGCGTGGAAACTCACCAAGGCCACAGGTGGCCAGGTGCAGACACACGGGAGCTAGAGATGCTTAGTGGGCCTGTGACCACACATCCAGATGCACCTAGCTCAGGGATGCCCTCAGCAGGAAGAAGGCCCCGTGGGAGAGGCAGGGATGGGCAAGGGCCACCTGCCCTCTTTTCAGGCCACCCGGAAGACCTCGAAGGGGAATCTAAAGCCCTGGGCACAGGACACTGCTGCCCATGGCCTCTGTCACACAGCTGGTCCCCTGGACTCTGGAGCCACTTCCCCGGGTGGGCTGGGGTCAATTTCAGGGGGAATTGGAATTGCAGCACCTCCACCGTGTGCGCCTGCAGCCTCTCAGCCCATTTCATGTTCAGACAAACAAGGACGGTGGGCCGGGCGGGAACCTGTACCGTCTGGCTAGAGTTGGGCGTGACTCAGCTTTGTCTCCACTCTCGCTCTACCAACAGGAGAAGGTGGTTTACACAAACCCTGAACAAGAAGGAAAACAACAGGACCCCCGCGCTCAGGCCGGCAGGTGGATGGGCGGCCACCCTACGTGCTCTGTGACACTGCTTTCCTTCCACCTGGGGCCAAGCCTCCGGGGAGTTGATGCCGAACACCAGTTACTCCTTTTTGAGGCAGCAACTTGAACTTGACCCCTCTGGGCTCCTCATGCCCACGGCCCCTAAATGTGGTCAGGAGGAAGATGGCAGGAGCTGGAACGTGGACCAATGGGCGGCCCTCACGTTACAGATTCATGCTGGGGCTGTGAGGGTCGAGGCCAGGTACACACGGAACAGTCACAGGCTGACCTTGCTGTCAGCCCCTTAGAGACATTTTAGGAGGGTGTGGGGGACCCCAAGCATCCTCCTATCCTTTCTGTTTGAGGCCAACTGAGCCTGTTTGAATCTTCTCCAGCAGAAGCCCAACAGCTCCTCATGGACACTCACACGTCCACCAGCGCCTCTCCTTTCGCCCTAGCCCTGGGGCTGTGGATGAGGGCTGGCCTCACTCTGTTACCAGGGGGCGCTGAGAGGCCCCGCCGGCTGCAGAGCTGGCCAGCTGTGGTGCTGGCCTGCCACCCAGGAACCCATTCTTGGTCTGCAGCCCCTTTTGATCTCTGACAGGGGTGAGGAGCACAGGCTTGGGTCAAGTCTGGAAAGAATCCTGGGTCCACTTACCCCCCTACCGCCACTGAGCTGCTGGGTCTAACCTACATCTGCAAAGAGCAACTAAATCCTTGGGTGGGTTGGGGCGGGGGCAGTGGCGGGTGGAGGGAAAGGAGCCCTGTCCATCCATAGCTCAGCCAAGTAAAAACAAACACAACATGTGTGTGGGGCGTGGGGAGCTGGGCGGGCTAGCTCACCGGGGATGAGCTGGGAAAGCCTCTGGTTGCCATGGAAACCTCCCCTCCTTCCTCCGCTGGGCACTGCACAGGAAGCCCAGCTACCTGACTCAGCATGACTCATCCGTGCTCCAGAGTACCTTATCCCGTTTAGGAAACATGACCTTCAATACCACCCCACACGACCAGCAGCCCCAGGGGCCAGCCTCTGGGAGGTGATGGGGGGTGTCGGGAGGGACTCCAGGTTGCCCACCCTGAAGGGCAGAGGAGCCATTGCCCACTGTGCCTCCCAGGCAGCCAGCCAGAGACCCTACTCGGGGGCCCTGGGATAAAACTGACCTGCTTCACCACGAACAGGGAACCTGGAGAAGCCCCTCTGCAGCTGGGCTGAGACCCATGTACGGAAATGCTGCCCACGGCTCGGGTCCTGTCCCCAGGACACCCCAGGGGCCCGCCAAGAACCCTCACCACCGTCGGGGCCACACCCTGCCCGCTCTTCATGACTCACTGCGTCATCATCAGAGTTTACAGGACTCCTCAGCGAGCCACTAACATTCTGGACACGTCCCAGGACCTTGGCCAAGCCCAGCTCAGCTGCCTCCAGGGGACACAGGCGGCAGTTAAGGGCTGAGTGTCCTCCACTCTGCAGCTCTGCTAGGTCACGTCCACGTCTACCACAAGGGCTGACGGCCGTGCAGTGTTTTCACACGAGACCCTGGGGGGGCAGGTCTGGACCGCCCATGGGTGATCTGTGAGACTCAGGTAGGCCGTCCACAGCCAGGTGCCCTTCCTTCTATACTCCAGCCTCAGACCCCCAGGGCAGGAAACAAACCTCGTGGGCCGCACTGGACCCGGGGAGGGCGCTGTGCACAGCCCAACTCCATGGCTAAAATGCTCTCACGCCCATGTCCCACGCCCATCTTGCAGATGGATAAAGTGAGGCTGAGAGAGGGTCAGGCCCATGTGTAAAGCTGCGGGGACCAAGGCCCTGCGGTCATTCCTACAGAAGGCTGTGTGGTTCTGCTCAGCATTTAGAGCACACCCCCACAGGCAGAGCACCCAACTCTGCTTACTACGTGTCACCTTTCCGGTGTGACCCTGCCCTCATCCATCTCCCAGGAGGCGCTGGAGGGAACGGACACAGACATCCCTGGAGCTTACCTCCTCTGCCACTCTGGTGGCTCAGCGGGCCTCACACTGGCAAACCAGAGGGCAGGCTGCCTCGGGCCTGGGCTCCCTAACAGGGCCCCTCTGGGCCAGGACACTCGCCTGGTCAGAGGTGTGCCCCCTGCCCAGTACACACACGGTCCCAGGGTGAACCTGCTCCCCGCCCACCCCCGAGTGCTGGAACCATCACCCAGCAAACCTGGCACGAACGCTGTGCATGCATGACCTTCTGCTACCAGCATCTAACAGGTCTAGATTCCACTGGCTTCACGCACAAGCCACAAAGCTCCCCCTAAAACCACCCTCCAGAGACGCTCACTTACGCCAATCGTGAACTTGAACTTGAACGGTGGCCCCTCAAAGAACGCGGCGCAGTTGTCGTCGCTGCCAGTCACCAGGCGGTACGGCCGGCTCTGCTTGATGTCCACGCTGTTGATGACTTTGTTGTGGCCCGTGATCTCGCCCACAGAGGAGCCGCTGTCCCACAGGAAGACGGCTCCGAACCTTCACCCAATGAGAGGAACCACAGGAGAGAAAGGTCAGGCCTTGCCAGGTTACTGAGACGGGCAGCTGTGTTCCTAGCGACCAGGGGCAGGGATGCCGACGGGGGTAGCCCTGCTCACGACTGTGTATCACATGTGCTCCCAGGAAGAACCAACAC
>SJXQ01010807.1:242130-259811 GCA_006408695.1 Aepyceros melampus | reverse complement strand
TGGGGACCAAGAAACACACCAAGTACCGGCCCCTGCTCGAAATGAGACGCCGCCCTGCAGTCAGCGAGCAGTCGGCAATGAAAACGTGTTGTTTGCACTGCGAGCTATGACTCAGTGAAGAAGGAATTAAGACCAACAAGGATGACGTAAGAGACGATGGAAGGATGAATACCTATCAGGATACCCGTTAAGAGGAAGCTTGAGTAAGGGAAATGGAGACAAGTTCAAAGTGCTGGACGGCAGCAGCGGGGCTGAGAACAGAACCCTGCCTGTGCCTGGAGCCAGATACCTGGAACAAGGTTCAGACCCTGCTGGTCAGCGGCCCTGTGAGGGCAAGCAGCCGGCCAGGGCTACCTGCCCAGCGTCCCTCCTCCCTAGTAAGGCCATGTGGGGTGTGCCCACCTGGCGATCACATTCAGTTCCCCCCCGCTCGGCAGGTGTGGCGGTGGGGAAGCTTCGGAGAGGAACCCCAGTAAACACCCTAAGGAGCCCCACCGTTTGACCTGCTCCGTCTCCCTGTATCTAGAACTTGAGCGGAACAGCACAAGTTTCAAGAGGCGAAGGGCCAAGGATGTCGGAAAAAAGGAGGTGCCTGGACCCAGAGACAAACCCAGGGGTCCAGAGACAAACCCGGGGTGGGGGCTTCCCGTGGTGACACGTGGTTTTCGAACGTGCACTGCTAAAGCCAGCCCTGTATCGAAGGCCCAGCACCCAAATGACTCATCACGCACCCCGCCACCCCCAGTCTGAGCCGCACAGATGTCACTGCAGCCCTCCCACCGGGGTGCCCAGGAGAGAAAGCCAAGCAAGGGACATGGACGGGGAGAGGGGGGATGGGGGCGGAGGCCAGACTCACTTCTCCCTTCCTTCCCCGACCACGGCGATCCTCTTACTGTCTTCCGTCCAAGCAATGTCCTTGATCTTCCCAGCGAAGGGCTGGTACTCATACTTCAGTAGGTGCTCCTTCTGCGTGGTATCCCAGATCCTCAGCTTCCCAGACACGTCTGCGGGCACAACGGGGCGTGAGGGCCACGCTCACCTCGGGGCCAGGGCCACGTGGGCTCCGGGCACGCCATGTGGTGCTGCCCGCGGCCCCCAGGGTGGTGGGCTGGCCGGAGGCGCAGGCATCCATCAGGTAAGCAGCACTCAGACGCCATCACTGAGCCTGCTGCTTCCGTGAGGACCAGCACGGGGTCCCAGTGTTTCCCCGGGGATCACAGGCCCTGCACAGGTCATCAGGAAGCACAGGGCTGCACGGTGGCACCCCTCGAACCCTGGAGGCAGTCTGATTTATGACTGTATTCCTTTCCTTAAGAGGGTCAAACTGGCACACAGACTCAGAACAACTTCCTTTTAACACTTAGCAGCTAAAGATTCTCATTTGGAAAACAGGACAATCCTAGTGAGGCCGTCTCTCCTGTGTGGGCGCTGCAGTGACCACTGGAAACGAGGGGTGCCCCTGTGCCCTTCAGGCCCCGCTTGTAGAGACAGGCACCCCGCCAGCACCGGTGGCTGAGAGCCTCCCGGGAGACACACAGGTCAGGGCTGGGAGGGATGACACTCCAGGCAGAACCTGATGCCAAGCTGGTTTCTCACTGCAGCACTTGCGGCTGATCAGTGATAAAGCATCACCACCTCCCTGCCCGCCTCCACCCTGACACCCAGTTCCCAGTACCAACCCTGACACGCCCCTTCCCAAAGGAGCAGGAAAGGCGGAGTGTTTTATAGGAACTCTCAAGGCTAGGAGCTCAGCCCCACGTGGGTCAGGGGTGGGGGTGGGGTGGTGAGGAAGTCCCGACCCCCCAGCAATTCTGTTCACCCTGCTTCCAGGATCCCTGGCTGCTTCACTGAACATGAGGTCCAGGGGAACAGCTACTGTCTTCTGTTTGGGTCCACTCGAGGGTGGGCATCCGCTGCAGATGCGACCCCTGCCCCGTGCGGCTCTGTGGGTGTAAAACACCCACTACGACTGCACCCGAGGGGGGATAACCAGCCACCAGAGGGGTGTTGTGCCAACAAAGTGAGTCGACACGTGCGAAGTCTCGACCAGCCCCCAGTCCGCTGCAGTCTAGATGAGTTAGTCTTTAACTGGTCAGGGGGTTGCCTAAGGCTCTGCAGAGGCCACTGGGGACCCCGCCTCTGCACACCTGGGGCTCCTGTCCGGCCATGGGACAGCTGGAAGGGGACATGGGCTTCCCTGTGAACGGCACAGATGAGGGGGCCCTGGTCTTTGGACTGGGCCCAGCTGGACGGCCTGGCACGCTGCCCGAGGCGAGCGCAAAAGCTGATCCGAGCGAGTTAAGCCCCTTGGCTGAACCAACGGGCCAGCAGGGAAAGGCAAGAAAGGGGCAGAGGCCGGAGAAGGGAAAGGTGTGCTGCCTGTGCAGGAAGGACATGTACACCAACGCCCGTGCTCACGTGTACGTGTGTGCTCACATTCACCCATGTACCAGGCCGTGCAGTCCCCACGCTCAGGCCAGCCCAGGGTGCTACACGGAGTTATGGAGAACACAGCGTCTGCAGCACACGTCAGAAACAGTCCCACCCCCGGTCCCCAAGACAGCAGAGCCGCTCTGCCCCTCCCTGGGCTCAGGGGGAGACCGCCTGCCCTGCCCTCAGCTCACTCTCCCCTAACAGGCCTGGATCACAGTTCTTCTCCACCACCTGCCCCTCGACCCTGACCTGGACCATCAGCCTCCTCTGATGGGCTCTGCTGGTACATTTAACTCTCTTCAGGAGCACTTGGGCTGGAAACAGACAGAGGGGTTAGAAAACAGGCGTGGCCCCATCGGCTGAGGGCAGCCCTAAGCGGGGACCCCTGCACCAGGCCACAGGGGTACAGCATAGACCAGGCACCTGCTTGCGAACACAAGCACACATCCACGCGCTGCACTCACAGGGCTGCAGAGCAGAGGCCCACAGCGCACGGGGCCGGCAGGGCCGGGGGAAGGGCTCCCGCCCTCCACAAGGCCTCCTGCCACCATCCGGGGAGGGTCTCTCCCCGGACAACAAGCTCCATCCAGAGAAGAAACAGATCTGCTCGTGGTGAGCCTGGGGCCCCCACTCGGTGTGGGGCTCACACCAGCATCACTGTGGTGTCAGGGGTGGAAACCCCTATGCAGCCCCAGCAGCCTGGGAAGATCCCCTAGAAAGGTAAATCAGGCCCTGGAATGGCTCTACCCTGAGGACCACCAGCCAAGAGAGAGAGTCCCCAAAGGCATACGCTGCTGTCTGGTTTAGGGGCTGGGAACCTGGGCTCCTCACCCAGGCCTTCCGGAAGGTTCGATCCTTTACCTGAATGTGGACCAGCCAAACTTACGGGGATCTAAAGACTCACAGACCTGAGGCTGGAGCCCTGTCTAGGAGTGACCACAGGATTCCTGAGGTTCCAGGACCCCCAACCCCACCTTGGAAATAGCAGGTGCTGGGTAACCCACTTTAGCTAGAGAGCACAGCACCTCTCCAGCTCCCTACTCTACACACAACACTATCTTTAGCCCAGAGCACTAATCTCCGTGCAGTAAATGTTTCCTGGTCTTTGCTCCATTCAAAGGACCAGCTTGCTAGAAACATAAAACACACCGCCCACGGCCCGCCAGCTCACAGCCCCACCCCACTCACTCACTTCCCCACCAAACCCAGGAGCTTGCATGAGAGGGAAAACGTGAGATGGAGCCTTTACTTCTGTGGACTGTCCTTTGCAATGGTCTCTGTACCAGGAGGCAAGGACCGTGCTTCCTGCTGGTTCAATGACCTGCCCGGGGACCAGAGGGCAGGCCTGGGCTCATGAGTGATTCAGCAGCTGGGCCATGGCTTCCAGCACCAGGCCGCTGAGCTGCGCCAACCATACTCCTCTCCCGAGAAGACACATTTTAAAAGGCACCAGGGCCAAATCCCAGGCTTTAAATGAAGAGGCATTGTGCTGGCAAGCAAAGCAGGGCCGGCGGGGGTTGGGGGATGGGGAATCACAGGGCTAGAGTAAATCATAGGATATAAATTAGAGCAAGTTTTACAGATGGACTCAAGAGTAGCTCTAAACATAAAGATCATTAAGGGCGCACTTCGTGCCAGCTCCTGGCCGAGCCCCAATACACAACCCTGGGCGGCTGGCATCAGCCATCAGTGAGCACGCGTCTCACCCCGGAGTTTCAGGGACAGACGCCCAGCCTGTGGTGCCCATCAGGGCACCACAGGCATCGCACACGCAATGCTGCCAGGGGTCCTCCCCAAACCAACCTGGTAGGAACTAAAGCTCCAGTTTACAGACAAGGCAGTTAAATTAAGGCCCAGGAAGGTGAATTATTTTAAGGAAGGCTTACACAGGTAGGAGGACTTCCCTGGCGGCTCAGCGGTAAAGGAGACTCGGATTCGATCCGTGGGTTGGGAAGATCCCCTGGAGAAGGAAATGCCAACCCACTCCAGTACTCTTGCCCGGGAAATCCAAATCCCATGGACAGAGAAGCCTGGCGGATTACAGTCCATGGGGTTGCAGAGATACACAGGACAGAGAAACCAAACAACAACACAGCTAGGAAGGGGCAACCCCTACAGGGACAACTCGACGCCGCCTGCCAGGCACGGAGAGGGCAGTGTAGACGAGCGGCCACAGGTATGTACAATCCCTGCCCTTCTCCACTGGCCATGAGTCTGTTCAGCTATTTGCTCACTTCCATCCCTCTCCAGGGGAGAACTGACAAGGCTCACATCAGCTCATCCACTCGGCCCTTCCTGGGGCCTGAGACCCGGCTGGACGCAGGCAAGGCTGCACCTGCTGAGTGTACGAACCGATGAATAAATGGGAGACACGGGGGGAGCCAGTCTACCTGGTGTGCCCCACCTTCTCAGCTGTAGACAAGACAGCATCAGGGTGAATCCAGCCTCCTTCACCACGGTCATCTCATGTCCCTCCTCTTGCCCAGCGTCCCACCGAGCCACACAAAAGTCCAGCTGGAGGGAGCCAAGACCCCAACCGCCAAACAGAATGAGTGCTTGCCTGAGGCCAGAGTTGTGCTTGGTACAGGGAAAGGGGCAGCAGAGAAAGGCTACATGAGGCAAAGCTACAAGTCAGAAACACACACACACTCACAGAAACACACACACAGAGAAACACCTCTCTCACACAGAAACACACACACACTCAACACACAGAAACACATACACACTCACACAAACACACTCACAGAAACACACACACACACACACAGAAACACACACTCACACACAGAAACACACACACACGAGGCAAAGCTACAAGTCAGAAACACACACACAAACACTCACACACACACAGAAACACACAGACACACACACTCACACAGAAACACTCACACCCCCACGAGGCAAAGCTACAAGTCAGAAACACACATACACACACAGAAACACACCCATGCTCGCTCACACACTCTCAATGGGCTTTGATACATCACAACACAGCTGCCCTAACGGCTCGTGAGCATCCTGCTGACCTCTGAGTTGGAACCAGCTGGAACACTGCCAGATACAGCTCTGGAAAGGGGCTTCTTGGTGGCATACACTTCCCACGTCTGCCCCACCCACCATCCCCACCCTTCTGGACCTTCCTCCCTGCCTCCTTCACCCACCCCCGAGCCTTCCCAAGCCAGGCGCCCAGGACTCGGGGTGGGGGGCGGGGGGCGCCAGGGCAGGGTGGTCCACACCACGTGCAGGCAGAAGTGGCGCGCGCGGACAGGTACCTCCGGAGGCGACGTAGAAGCCGCTGGGCGCGTACTTGGCCACCACCACCTGGTGGGCGTGCTCCGTGTAGATGTCCGCGATGGCCGGATTCTGCAGGGAGGAGACCAGAATGAACACAGGCAACCCAGAAGCAGGAAAACTCGCTTTCCACTCTCCGGATTAACGGAGTTGGGTGGGAAAATGACTCATGGACACACACAAATACAGACGCCAAAACCTCCATAAGGAAAACCCCAGAAGTACACTTACCTGCCTGGGTGACAAAAATTCTAGGCAATTTAACCCCTTTATAAGATGCGAGGTGATTTGCTTTCTTTTGGTACTTGCCAAACAAATATGTATTTTCAAAATACACGAGACATAAAAGTTTCCTTAGGAATAAAAAAATCTACGACTCTTTTCTCCCACTTGTAGGGGGCTCTGCCTTCTCTGAGTCCAGCTCCCCAGAGCGAGTCCCCCCCATTCCGAACCAGCTCTCCCCAGGCTGCCAGGCGGGGTCTGACCCAAACCAGAGCCTCTGGCCTTGAGGAGCAGGAACACGGAGGCGGGTAGGCAGCTGGGGGGCCCCTCCTCATTCAAATCCCTCGATTTGGGAAACTCCCTTTCGTGGCTCAAATCCAAGGCTGGCTGGACTCTGCAGTGAGAACTGGGCCAGCATCGGAGACCAGGAGCAGCTCTCTGGACTCAGTCATCAGGCTTAAATGTACAATTTATCAAAGTCGATCATGGCACTCCCCGACACACACGCCCAGGGGCCTCAGCAAACCTGCAGCCCTGTGCTCAGATGCTCTGTCATCAGAGCCCAGCGTCCTCCCAGGAGGGCAGAGAGAGCCAGGCATCTAATCCCCGACACCCGCCAACACGCGCTGCAGAGCCAAGTGCCTTGTGAAAGGAGCAGCTACAGGCTGTGAATGCATCGGGTCCCAGGGAGGCTGCTGCGGGCGCATCTGACCGGCCCCCCAACTGCCCCCACCTCTTCTGACCACCTCGCAGTCTCCCCGTCCCCGTCTCCTTAACAGCCCTCAACAAGGCCAGAGGCCCAGACTCTTCTCAGCTTCCTAGCCATAGGATCACCTGCCCCTTCACCCGAAAGAGTCCGGAGAAGCGTCCTGCTAAGTCCAAGCTCCAGCAACCACCCTCCTACCGTTCCTGCAAGCCCCCCGGTCTCCGTAAATGCTGTGCCCTCGCCAGCAACACCTCTCCCTGCCTGCTAACACCCACTTATCAGGCCTGAAGAGCCATCTGTGTGAAGCCTGCCATGACAGCCCCTCTCTCTCCTGTGCTTGCAAAGCATTTAACACAACACACACCATGGTCCCTGGCCCCCTTATCCCTCTCCTCCAACTCCTCTTTGACCTGCTCCATGTGCATTTATCTCCTTTAGCCATCACAGCAGTTAGCAAACGACAGATGCTCAATTATTTTTTTTGGGGGGGGAGGTAAAGTTTACACAGTCCTTTTACCCTTAGGACTTAGTGTCATATGAGAGAGTAGGTACTTAACATACGTGGTTCATACATTAATTCGATGCAGAATAAACATAAGCAAAAAGTGAAATCAGAGAGACATCAACCATCTGAAGATACTCTGAATGGCAAAGAAACCCGTGCAAAGGCGCTCAATGTCATTAGCCTTTTGGGAAACGCAAATCAGAACTCTAGTGAGAAACCACCCTATACCCAGGAGAGTCAAGAGAATTAAGACTGATGTCACCAAATGTTGGCAAGGATGGGTGGGGTACAGTCTGGAATGTTTATATACTGCTGGGGGGAATGTAAAATAATACAGCTGGAAGAGCAGGACTGGTTATTTATAAAGTTAAACATAACATTTTTGCAAAAACCCCACTCCTAGGTATTTACCCGTGAGAAAGAAAAATGCGTGACCACAAAAAGATACACATGAAAAGTTCATGACAGCCCCTAAGTGGAAAACCACCAACTCAAAGGTCCAACCCCAGGTGTCTGGAGAAGCAAACTGCTCTGTCCACCCAGAGGAACACCACTTGGCAACAAAAGGCTACAAACTGCTGAGGCCCCTCAACCACAGGAGGAGCCTCGAAAGCCTCACACTGAACGACAAAGCCCGATGCAAAGCAGAACGCCGGCAGGAGTCCGTTCTGATCAAAGTCCAGGAGAGGCCAGCCCACAGGCCACAGAAAGCTGGTCGTTGTTGGGGCTGCCAGGGCCTGGGGGTGGGGGGCAGGGTGGAGAGGCCCATGGGAGTGACTGGAAAGCTTTTGTCAAAACTCTAGTTGTGCGTTTGAAACGGACGGGTTTCATTGTCCCTAGATTACCCTGCAATAAAACGACGATGTGTAGGATCCAGTCAACGTCCGTCCGAACCCAGCCTGCCCCTGCCCAGGTCAGCCTTCTGGAACGTTCTAACAAGGACAGCTTCCCTCGTAGAAAAGCTGGACAAAGCGGTCTGTGGCCGGGTGGCTCCAAGGCCCGTGTTCCGAGGCGACCGAGGGCTCTCAGCCCCGCATGTGGGCACAACAGGAGACCTGGAGACCATCCCCAGGGGGGACTCATGCCCACAGTGATGCCCAGTCCGGCCCTGCCCTTAAAGGGGAGCAGGCATGGGGGTTGCGTGGAGAAGTGGAAGGTGAGTTAAACAGTGGCCCTGGGAGGCAGTGCTACCCCTACAGATCCTTCCCCTAAAGCGGCTGGGGCGAGTGAAACCTCGGCATTCCCAACACAACTGGGGGCGAGCTCTCCAGGCTGAATACAACACACAGAGTCAGCAGCAAAACCTCGTTCTCAGCTCCCCAGCCAAAGGGGACGCCTCCCTGTCCCCAAAGCGTCTGTGACCGCCCAGGCTCGTGGCAAACCAGCCGTGTGGGGCTGGGGCGCCCCTCCCTTGGGACTTCCTTCCTGCCCTCCTCCTCCCACCGCCCCATCGGGGGACAGGGCCTTCAGGCAGAAACCAGAAGGAAGCCTTGGCATTTGAGGCCCGTGGATGCCTAGCGGATGTGGGCAGAGCCTGCGAAAACCTCCTGTCGTCTCGCTGGGTCCCCAGGCACATCCCAGCCCTGGCCCCCACCCTCCACCCTTGGCGTGTCCCTCTGCAACCCCCCACCTCTGACCCCAGGCCTGTCCCGGCCCTGGCCCTGACCCGCTCGTTGTTCAACCCTGCCCTGCCCTGTGATCCTAGGCTTGTCCCAAGTCCATCCGCCTCATCTTCCCACCCTGGCCAGATTCCAGTTTTCCCTGCCCCTCCTGGGGCCAGGACAATACCGTGACAACATCTGAACTGACCCCTCTGCCTTCCACCAGCCCACCAGGCTCTATGTCTCGACTCTAATCACACATTCAGAGGACCCTGGACCGCTCCCATCTCCCACCTGTGCGTGGAGGCCCATCCCCAGTCCAGCAAATGAAGCATTCTCCTCCCGTACCTTTCCACACGTGGAAGGGAGAATCCCTAAAGCACCTCCTGCCCCGAAAGGAGCTTTCACATTCTTGTGTCCTCTGAGGCCAGAGGCACCACGGCACTTTACAGGTAAGGTTAAGGGGTGGCCCCCGCCACAAGGCATGGCAGCTTTGCCTCGGCACGCCTGGAATCCTGTGGACATGTCGCCACATCAGTGAAGCCATGGGACACAGCCCTGCTCCTCTGGAGCTGCTGATGGCCTGTGGCAGCCTCCTCCAAACTCCAGGCAAAGTGACCTTTGGGAGGATTAAGTTTCCAGAGTGCTGGCTTTCTAGACACACCCAGTTCCTAAAAGCAGGCCCTAGAAACCGACCAGCACAGCGAATGTGACCTGCAGGGCCCTCTGCTCACGGGGGACCCAACTCAGTGACCGCCAAGCAGCTCCACAAACCTCTCCGCTTCCAGACCTGCGGAACTGAACCCAGAGGCTCAGTCCAAGGTTCAGCCAGCCCATCCTGCTCGACCTTGGAGGCTCCCTCTCTCACCCAGAGGAAGCAGCCCGAAGCCACAGTCCAAAGTCCATTTCCCATTCTGCCCCTGCCCTCCTCTAGCAGGTCATTCGCTCTGACCTTCTTCCCTTTATTCGCTGCAGGCTGGAATACCTTCCCTACTTCCCAGATGACCTTCTCCGAATTACCTTCTAACGCTTGGGCAAAGGCTCCCCACCTCCTCCAGGAAGCCTTCCTTGATGCTCCAAGGTAGAAATGATCTCTCCCAGCCCAGAAAGCCCACCCTACCTTCCCTACCCTCCCACCCTTATTATTTGCTACCTTGGACTCATGTCATTCTTACACCTGCAAAGCTTCTCACCAAGTGGACCCCCACAGAGGGCAGAGCCCAGGACTGATTCACCACTGCAACTCTGATCACTGCCCCCACCCTCTGAAAAGACTGGGGCATGCCAGTCCCCAGCTGCCATTTTTGAAAACACAACCATCATATGCTGCTGACTACTCTCAGACAGCCGGGGTGAGCCCTCAGTTGATTCTCTTTGAAACCTCACAGTACCTACGGGTAATCTTAGGACCCCGTTTTACAGGCAAAGAAGTGGGGCAGAGAGACTTGGAGGGATGGCCTAAGTAAGTCGGGGGACTGGGACCTGAACTCAGCTGAGCAGCCTTGCTCCTCTTGGTTATACTCCATTACCTACGTTTGGAGTCACTGTCAGCCTGACTCCTAACTCAGGGAACAGAGGTTTGCAGCGGTGGGGACAGCTACCCAGCTACCCGCCTGGAAGTGTACAGCTTGAATGGAGGCGGGCGGGAGTGGCCACGTCCAGAACCTTCCTTCTGGCTCCCTGCCCAGCTCCCACCCTGAAGCAAACCAAGCCCTAGAACAGGGGCCCCTGGGGGGTCCCCCATGTGAGACTGGGCACACCACTCCCTGCTGGGCCCAGCATGATGCCACCTCCCTTCCTGTCCCCCTTTCCCTCTGCCTGCCCAGGGCCTGCAGAGGAGTCGGGGGGGAGACTGTGGGGCTAGGGTCAGCCCCCACCATGTACCCAGGGACAGGGCTGCCGCTCTGCTGCAACCGTCTCTTTGCCTCCCTGCCAAGGGCAAGAACTGGTGGCTCAGATGGTAAAGAACCCGCCTGCCAATGCAGGAGACGCGGGTTTGGCCCCAGGGTTGGGAAGATCCCTGGAGAAGGGCATGGCAACCCACTGCAGTATTCTTGCCTGGAGAATCCTATGGGGAGAGGAGCCTGGTGGGCTACAGTCCATGGGGTCGCAAAGAGTCAGACACGACTGAGCAAGCACACAACAACAAAGGCTAAAACAGACACCCAAAGGCCACAGTGAGTCCGCAACAGCGCTGAGGACACAAGCTCCACTTCTGCCCACCTCCGTGCACCTGTACTCCCTGCCAGACTCCCCCCATCTCTGTTGTCTCAACCCCTCTTCCTGGAAAACTCTTACTCACCCTCCAAAACCCACCTCAAAAGTGCCCTTGCTCCAGAAACCTTCCCCGAGGCTCTGTCACACAGCTGGCCCTTTCCTCTTGTTCGCAAAACACTGCGGACACGCTTCTTTTAAAGCACTAACCTGGTGAGTTAGAATGTTACCTACAGGGGTTCTTTGCTTGCCCCTGCTGACATTCTGGGGGAACTCTTTGTTGCAAGACAGTCCTGTGCATTGTGGGATGTTTGGCAACACCCTTAGCCTCTGCCCACTAGATACCAGTAGCACAAAAATGTCTTCAGATATTGCCAAACACCCCTCAACAGGGTGGGGGCGGGGGCTAAACTGCCTCTCACTGAGAACCACTGATTTAACCTTGGGCACCACGGCTACAGGCTGGGCTTGGCAGGACGGGGAATGTGTGTGGGAAACGTCAGGACCGAGGGCGGGATGCAGCAGCTGACGATGCCTTCCTCTTCGAGCAGCTTCCTAACTGGCCTCCCTCCTGCCTCACGTGGATTTCCTGGGTGGTGAAGTGGTAAAGAATCTGCCTGCCGATGCAGGAGACGTGGGTTCACTCCTTGGGTGGGGAAGATTCCACCGGGGAAGCAGAAAGGCAGCCTGCTCCAGTGTTCTTGCCTGGAAAATTCTATGCACAGGGGAGGAGCCTAGGGAGCTACAGTTGGTGGGGTCACAAAGAGTGGGACACACTGAGCATGCATGCACCTGCCTCATATCTGAGCTACAGAACAATCTCTCCACTGACTTGACTACATGGCTCATCTGTTCAACCTTTTTGTGGTTCTGGTGGCCTCGGGCCAGGGCTGGGCTGCAGTGGGGCAGCCTGACCCCTAGCACCAGAGTCCAGCACCCTCTCCTGCCTACCTTTAACTCCCCCCACCCCAGGGCTCCGGCCACAAGGGTCAACAACCTGTGCGGGACTCTCTCGCCAACCACGCTCCACCTGACTGGTCCGTTCCTGGGCTCCGAGCTGCTCAAGGTCCCCTGGGATGACACCTCCTGGCACATTTCTGCCTCTCGGCATCAGTCCTGACTGTTGGGTTTCCCCTGGAGATGGTGAGCTCCGTGAGGACAGGCCTTTGCTGGGAAGTGTCCAGAGCCAGGCCTGGGCTCCACTACAAAGCAGGTGCTTATATACACCTATAACAGGATCAAGTCAGGCTCAAGCACAGGAAGTGGAGGGGGCAAAGAGGAGAGAATGGAAGTGACCCCCTGAGCCAGCTGACACTCAGGGTGGGGGGTTCCCCAAGATGACTGGCAATGGGTGGACACTGACATCACAGCCCAAGCACCTGAAGACCATCAGCCCAGAAGCCAGTGGAGCACGTCCCCATCCTTCAGGCCCTCCAAGAGCTCTGGAGCCTTCTCTGAGCCCAGCATCCTTGCTTGTTAAAAGGTCAGACCACAGGACCCCAGAGCTCTCCTGGCCCCACTCCATGTCTGTGCTGCCTGCTGGCCTTCTGTCCAGGTGGCGATCAAACACACCACCTCCTTTTGTCATCAGGCGGCCCCTTTCAGTCCCACCCGAGGCAGCGAGCTCCACAGGCAGGGGCACTGTCTCCGTGCTGCCCACAGAGCACGCAGTCGTCCTGGGCAGGGGGCAGGGACTCGAGGCACATGGGGACCAGGTCGGTCCTCCTCTGGCCATCTGTCCCTTCGTGTACACACCCACCCCCAACTGAAGGGGACGCCCAAGGTGGTCCTGCACGCTGACTGGCAGTAGGTCACCCCTTGGGAAAATCAGTGCTCGAGTTCAACATCCCCGAAGCTGGCTCCAGGGCTTCCCAGGTGGCCAAGTGGTAAAGAGCCCACCTGTCGATGCAGGAGGCGTGGAGACGCGGGTTCGCTCCCTGGGTGGGGAACATCCCCTGCAAGAGGGCATGGAACCCACTCCATGGGTCACAACGGAGCTGGACACAACTAGCACGCGGCACGCACGCCGGCTGGCCTCTGCACCGCTGACGGTGAGCCCCCAGAGCCCGAGCTTGAAGCACAGAACACCAGACTGCCACAAACACCACACCCCTGGAATTTAACTTCACACAAGTCATTTTCCCCACATATATGTGTGTGTTTGTGTGTATATAGTGGAAGATCCCCTGGAGAAGGAAATGCCAACCCGCTCCAGTACTCTTGCCTGGAAAATCCCATGGGCAGAGGAGGCTGGTGGGCTGCAGTCCATGGGCTCACGAAGAGTCGGACACGACTTAGCGACTTCACGTCACTTTTCACTTTCATGCATTGGAGAAAGAAATGGCAACCCACTCCAGTGTTCTTGCCTGGAGAATCCCAGGGGCGGGGGAGCCTGGTGGGCTGCCATCTATGGGGTCACACAGAGTCGGATACAACTGAAGCGACTTAGCAGCAGCAGCTCTGGAATGTAGGGACTGCAGAGCTTTAGAAGCAGGCCTCAAACCTGCCTGTGTAGCAGATCTGCTGGCTGCTACTGGCAGCAGGCACTCACTTGCTAGAGCCAGTTTACATGGAAGTGATCCCAGGCGGTTTAAAACGTGATGAAGCTCCTTCACAGCCACTGGGAGCGGGGAGGAACCTTCCAACTACACTGCAGGCGGGGGGCAACAGGGCCTCGAAGTACCAGTGTATCAGGCTCCCTCCTTCTGGAATGTTCCTTTCTGGATGGCCATCTCACTGCCTGCTTTTAACCCGGCAGAGAATTTCTTCTCCTCTCCTAGGTGTGGCAATCAAATGTGTTGAGAGAAAAACAGATGAGAAACACTCTTTGCCACCAGCTTGAGAAGTGCTGTGATGCTGGGTTCACAAAGCAACTTTGAAGGCAGCCAAGTGAATGACAGCTGTGGCTCCAAGTGGAAGGTCAGCAAGGGCCTGACGCCTGCTTGGTGGGAACAAAGGTGGTACCTGCCGCTCAGTCGTGTCCAACTCTCTGTAGCTCTCAGGGCTCCTTTGACCATGGAATTCTCCTGGCAAGAATACCGAAGTGGGTTGCCATTTCCTTCTCCAGGGGATCTTCCCGACCCAGGGATCGAGCCTGTGTCTCTTGCATGGCAGGCAGATTCTTTATCGTCCAAGTCACCAGGGGAGCCTTTCTTACTTCCATAGAGTAAACCTTCCGTGGCTGCCCATCATCTCCACCACACAGCCCGCCTTTCCATCAAGAAGAGACTTACTGAGCACCAGACTATGTGCCGGGCACGGTGCTAGGCCGGGACACGGCAGGGATGAGTGGCTACTCACCGTCTGGCTCCTGGAAGGCCAGGATGGGAGGCCACTTAGGAGGCGAAGCTGCCACAGCAAATGGGCAGCGAGCCATGCTGCTATTTGAGGCAAGAATGCGCAGACAAGGGACACAGCAAGGCTCAAGTCTGGAGACCCACACGCAGCAAGCTCCAGAGGGCGCGTGGAATCTGGGGGCCTGGAGCCCCAGGGGGAGAAGGTGGCAGTGAGGAGAGGTTGGGGATGCAAGGCTGGACAACAGGGCACCGTTGGTCTCAGATGGGAGAGCCAAGGAACAGCTCAACCACGTATTTTAATAACCAGTCCAGCAGCAGTGATGAGGGCAGGCTGGAGGAGGGCCAGGGAGAAAGGCCAGTTTGGCCTTTGGTTTTTGCAGTCCAGGCGAGATAGCATGATGAGGGTGGAAGCAGTGAGAAATCCCTCAGATTCGGAAGTCTTTGAATGCAGAGGCAATAGGACTTACTGGGGAACTAAATATGGTGTGGAAAGGGGAAGTCCAAGGCTGGGGCCAGAACAGCTGGTGGAGTGGCAGTCGCCATTCTGGGGATGAACATGTGGGAAACCCAACTGTGGGGAGGGCGTGCTCAGGATAAGCCGCCAATCAGACGTTCTGTCGGACATTCCCCGATCTGGTCCCCTACTCCCTTTCGTGTCTCTTCTGGACTCAGCCTGTATTCCACCCAGACTAAACTCCTAGTCCAATATTCATGAGAGTAGTGTCTTTTCTCCCCCCAGGAATACTCCACCCTAACAAAAATTGTTCCCACCTTGACTTGAGCAGCAGTGGTCCGCTCTCATCAAACAAAAGCCTAAATGCCTGATGGGACTTCCCGAACAGGGTGGGAAGAACACATCTGCACCCCGGTGCTGTCTTGGCCCTGAAGACACTTACAAAGAGATAGGAAAGGTAAGCAGACGCGCCCTCCAAAGAGAATGGTAAACTCGAGGGGGTATCGCTAAGGATGAAAAGCTCAGAAGAGGGACTTCCCTGGTGGTCTAGTGGTTGGGAATCCATCTTGCAATGTGGGGGATGCAGGTTCGATCCCTGGCTGGGAGCTGGGATTCCCTCCAGCCACGGGGCAACTAAGCCCTCATGTTGCAACGACTAAGCCAGGTACCTCAACTAGAGAGAAGCTCGTGTGCTGCAACTAAGACCTGTCGCAGCCAAAAATAAATAAATATTATTTTTTTAAAAAAAGCTAAGAAGAACAAGCAAGCAGAAAACAGAATAGGTTCCATAAGTTAGGGAATGCCTCCTGCAAAGAGGGTGCCTGTCCCTGACTGTAAACAGCATCTCCACTGGAAGTGGCTCCATTTACTAGCTGCCTTCCTCTCACTGAGCTGGAGCCCTGTTCTGAGCAGTGGGGCCCCTGGGCAGGGGGAGTGGGGAAGATGCGGTTTAAAGGAGAAGCTGCAGGTTAAGAACCTTTCATGGCACCAGACACACAGTAGGTCTTCATGGGCAGGCTCCCATCTGGAAGTGAGTATAGCCCGCCGTGACGTGTGCATGACTTGTTGGGGCAAACCTAAGCATTCATTCCGCTGCTCTGTATCCCTAAGAATGCCTTCACTCATTTTATTTGACAAACTACAGTATCTATCTACTCAGGGCCATCTCAACTTTTCTTTTCTCAATATCTCAGAAGCTCTCTGGAGACCTCCAGATCTTTATGATCTAAGTCCTTGGCCGTGTTTTCCCCAGTTCTGAGTGAGTTGGGATCAGCTTTCGAGGAATCTGGGTCTAGCAGAGGAGCTGTTAGCACCTTCAAAGCACATTCACACCCACCCACCCCTTCAAGTGAGGGGCCAAGCCATCCTGGGCAGGGCAGAAACTGCCAAATGGAGCTTTGTCTCCCAGCAGACTGCTTTGGGGGTGGGGGGAGAGGGGTGCCGGGGCAGAGCCAGCAGCATCTCAGACCTCACACAGACGAGGAAACCAAGACCACAGAGCCCCTGCACTGCTTTAGCCAGCTCTGAGGTTCAGAAAGCAAGGCGGCCTCCAAAGGGACAGTTCCAGTGCCCCAGGGGTAACCACCCACATACCCTAAATTTAAGCTGACACCCCTTGAGGGGGATCACCAATCAAAGCCATCCACCTCCAGACTAGCCGCACCCAGGAAGCTCAGGAGAACCCTCCCCACCCCCAGACACCAGGGAATGGTCATGCAGGTGCTCGGGCTTCCACCCCCACCCCCCTCAGTCCAGGCACAGCAAAGATTTCAGCGTGTAACCTCAGCAGGAGGGAGACTGACAAGCACACCGGGTCATTTCGATAATTACAGAGAAGTAACGGAATATTTTCGAGGATTTCCCAAGGAATGGGCTCTAGAAGCCTTCTCAGCCTGGGTACAGGAGGCCTGTGCAGATGACTCATGGGGATAAACTGGTTCCTTATTTTGCAGTGGGGCTCAGACCCCGCGAAAGGGAAGACCAGGCCGGAAGGGTAGAGACCTGGGTGTGAGCCCCGCTTCTGCCACACTGGGGGACTCTGGGTGTGCCATGAGTATGGGTGTCCGCCCAGCAAGCAGGGTCTCCCTCAGGGGGGCCCAGGCCAGCAGGGCAAGCCGGGGAGCCCCAAGTCATCTCCACTTTACAGATGAGTAAACCGGGACTCAGAGAGGCCGAGTCACCAAGCACCCCAAGGGTCAAGGTCCGATCTCTGAAACCCAGAGCCCTTCACTGGAAGGGAACTAAATCTGAGCCTCGGCTTCCCCCACAGAGAAAGAAAATTGGGTCTGGATAAATCGGCAACTGTCTCCCTGGGCATCCGAGGTGTGGTCCCCGAGGCTGAGGGGGGCGTGGCGTCCTCGCCCCAGGCCGCGGGGTCGGAGGGGAGAGGGTGCAAGGGGAAGGATTCACCCCAGAGCTGGGCGGGTGGTCAGGGAAAGACCCGGCATCCGGGCGGCGGCCGGTGGAGCGGGGGAGGCGAGGTACTCACGTCTATGTTCCTTAGGATGACGCACTTGCCATTGGTGTAAAGAAAATTGTTGCCCTTGGGGTCGCCGCCGACGATTTTGGAGACACCCCTCTCCACCTGGGGGAGGCTGGCGAACACCTTCTCTGCAGAGACACAAACGCAGCCAGGCACCTGAGGGCCAGCCTCGCGCCGGGCTGAGGGCGGAGGGGAGGGAAAAGGGGAGAGAAAAAAGGAGAAGGGGTGGTGGCGGGGGAGGCAGCCCTGGACCGGTCTCTGCCGGTCACCTGTTGCCTCCAACCCGGAGGGGCGGCCGCCACTTTGAAGGAGCGCAGGGGACGGGTGCGACTTCCTGGTCCGCGCGCTCCCTTAACCAGGCCCTGCAGGGAGATGCGGGGGCTTCCGCGGGGCCCCGACCGCATCGCCAACTTTGGGGCGCCCTCCCCGCCTTCCCCCGCCGGCCAGGGATCGCCGCCCGGCGCCCCCGGG
>SJXQ01010807.1:220123-241017 GCA_006408695.1 Aepyceros melampus | reverse complement strand
GCCGCGCCCCTCCCCCTCCCCGCTCGGGCCCCTCCCCACTCCCTGCGCGGGCCCCGCCCAGTGCGCCCCGCCTCCGGAAGTGACGTAAGCCGGGACCGCGTGAAAAGGCGGCGTGGCCCGTGGGGCACGTCAGAATGCGCCTGGGAGCTGGCTGGGGAGGTTGGGTCGCTCGGGTAGAGTTGGGGAAGGGTGGGCTAAGGAAGTTGGTTTTTTTGGGTGAAGCTTTGGGGCGCTGAAATCACCGGGGCGGCAGGCTTGTGTTTGCGTAGCGGGCGTTTACCGAGCTGCCAGCCTTTTCAGCCCAGTGGGCATCCTGCTTGGGTTTTGCAAACACAGAGGTAGTCCTTTTTCTTGCTTTCTCCTTTAAAGCATGTTTGACTGGTAGTCGCCCTTCCTCGCAAAAAGCAGCTGCAGGAGGAGTTTTAGGGATGGGCTTTGCAGGGCCCGAGGTCTCTTAAAAACTTCTTAGAAAACTAGGAACCCAAGAGCAGAAGGGGAAGGGATGTAGGTTCCAAAAAAAAGCTAGTGCTTATTTCCTAATGAAAGCAGAAGAAAGGGGGAACTTCTCCTTGTAAGGCTGAAACCGCGGCTAGTTGCCAGGGGAAAAGCAAATTGGGTACTGTCTCGGGGTTTGCGGGGACGAGGGTAGAGGAGGGTAAACGTAACACTCAAAAACCTCAGGGTGATCCTTGACTTCTCTGGAACCTACTGGGAAAAATTTTTTGTGCTTAACCTTTATTCATTTGAAGCTTTAAAATTTTTCAACATACAAAAGAAAAAACAAAGATCTTGGCGTCAGACATAGGAATCAATGTACTGATTATAAGGAGTTGCTCGCGGTGGAAGAAGCTTCCAGAGCGAGGTGGTCAATGTGTCTTCCTCTGCCAGGCCAGGCCTGTGCGACCTCTCGGGGTCCATGCTATCCTTGCCTCTGGCTCTCTTGGGAAATCTTCCGGAGTTGCAGGGGACATTGTACCTGGGTTGGCTCTATTTTTGAATTGCATCCAGGTTCATTCCTTGTGCTTTACTGAACATCCTGCAGAGCCCTGAAGGCGCACCTGCGTGGACACAGGTGTGTCCTATCTGGTCTTTAGGCATTTGCCCCTACCCTGCCCCAGCTTCATCTTTGCTCTTCAGGCACAGCCTGTTTTAAAGCTGAAAATGAAATCTGTTCCTTACACTCAAACGTGTAGGTACTTGGTCTCAAAAATTCAAGCTATATAAGTCATGAAAATGGCCTACTGAGCTCTATGTGCTAGGTCTCAGGTTTCCATGAGACTATCCTACTCTCCACTTTCAGCTCTGCTCCCTCTTGTTTTCTGCAGCACCTCAGCTTCCTGGGTGTTCCATGAATGCCCCAGCCTTGCTCTTGCCTCCAGGGCTTCTGTAACCGCTTGGCTACCTGGAATTACTCAAAAGTAATTATATGTGTGTGTGCTTTATTCAGGGAAAACTCCCTACCCTGACCACCTGACTGAATCAAAACCTTCCAAGCCCTACAAATATCTTCTTGACATCCCTGTTATCTGGAGTGTGTCCCTGGCACAGGGTTGATACTCAAGTGGCTGAGCCCAGACCCCATGTGCAGTCCTCAATTGAGAAAGTATCTGTGAAGGTAGTCTTGTGAACTGAACCACCCTCGAGATGTTGCCAGAACAAAGGGAAAAGGGAGTCGTCTACAGGTGGGGGCTGCAATCATCAGAATTGGGACTGGGATTAAGATCAGGTGTGCTAACTTTTCACCCCTCAGGCATCTGTGTAACAGAAGGACTGACTCTAAAACTAACGCATTAACCTTAAACCCTTGAAAGCAGATAACCTTTATGCACGGGGGTAAAACCTTCTTGGACTCGATAAATGAGACTACAGCAAACTTTAAGTTCAAACCCCTGGCAGGAAGCTAGACTCTATAGCTTAAGAGGAAGTTAGGTTGGTCCGGGGACTTGAGTTTGGATGGGGGTTTTGCTATAAAAACAGGTCACAGAAAACATGACGTTGCAGGGGTTGGAAGGAAGAATGACACGGGGTGCTGTTTGCCTGGGGTATCCCAGCTTGGTTCATCTCAGCTGTTAGAGCTCAGCCATTCTTGAGTTGGTATCAGCTGTGACTAGCTGTTACTAACCCCCCTTGGGCTCTCCCACTCTTCACCCACAGCTCTTAATACAAGTGTCAATGTACTCTCCGTCTCCGGTGGGGACCCTGAAACAACTGTACCCCAGTCTGTGACTGCTGTGTCACCCAGCCTCTTGTGAGCCCCTCATTTCTGAAACTGCCTCCCTGGCACCTCGGGAGTGTCCCAGAGACATCTACCAGGACTAGACCTAATGCCTGCTGAGACCAGGCAACCTCGCCTTCTCCCACTGCACGAGACAGCTCCTCCGGGCTGTCCCTCCTACAGGGATCAGCGGCCCCATCTCTGGCTATACTAGCCAGAACACTCATCTACCCACCCACAACCGCTACATTCTTCACCTGGGCTCTTGGATGCCCGAATCTCTGGTTAATATCCTGCCACCTTCCACTCCGGTCTTTTCTCTACGTAGAGAGCAACAGCCTCTCCAGGCCCTAGGGTGCCCAGTCTGGCTCTCAAACTGCTCTCACCCTGGTTCTTCCAGTTCTGGCCACTGGCTCAGAGCCTGCCTTGGGGTTTCTGCACCTGTTTCCAGGCCTTTCCTGATATCACACAACTTTAAGGCCAGAGTTCATTCAACTAAAATTTTGTAACCACTCGGGAGCAAAGCCCTGTGATATGGGAATAGTGGTCGGAAGCACTTCCTTAGGAGCACCCACACCTCTGCCTGGGGAGACAACCCCTTCCTTAACAAGCGACAGTAAGCTCTGAAGAGCCTTGCTCAGACTGGGTAACCCGCCAGACCACGGCCCCTCACTCTTGCCAGCCCAGCTCCTCTTGCCTGGAGAATCCCATGGACAGAGTATTAGAGTGGGTTGCCGTTTCCCCCTCCGGGGGATCTTCCCGACTCAGGTATCGAACCTCCATCTCCTGCATTAGCAGGCTGACTCTTAACCACTAAACCACCTGGGAAGCCCAAACTGTATGTAAACAGCTTTAACATAAGGATGCTGTGCCTGCTAGGTTAATCCAATTTGCCTGCCCTGCCGACATTGTAAACATCACAACAGGGACCATGTTTTTGCAATACTTAACAAAGGGCCCACCAGATAAGCTAAGGGAAGCTGCCAATATGCACTCTGGAGAGAGTCATGAAAGCATCGCCTGAATCCACATCAAATTCCAAAGTGTGTAAAATAGCATCTCTTAAAAACACATCCTTTGGGGCAACTCTTTCAAACTTTTCTTCAGGAAACCCTCTAGGCTGGCTTTGGGGAAAACTGGTTGCAGTTACCTGAGTTGGGTAACTGGGAGAGAAACCGTTAATTTGGCTCCAGGTATGTGTATGAGGAGGCCTTACCTCTCCCCTCCAGTTCTGCCAGCTGCTTGGTAGTGGGAAAAAAAGGCTCAGAACTTGTGGCCCTGTTGGGAATCCAGAGTTGTGAAACACTTCTGAGGGCACTCAAGACATTGGAGTACAGTTCATGATGGCAGCAGGTCCAAGGGGAATGAGTTCCCAATAAGGACCCTGATGTTTGAGATTTATCTCCTTGCTATGTGACTGGTTACATGTTAGCCACCTCTTTGTCTTATATGATGAGTTTTACAACAAGCAGGTGCTAGGAAACAATTAAGGTTATGGGGGAACAATAATTATACATCACGGGGATGTCTCCATGGTTAAATCTCACAGGGGCAGCCTGACCTCAACTACAGTCTCCATTTGCCATCTATAGGGAGGGAAGTCTCCAGGAGACCTGGTTTGTGTTAGCAACACTTTCCTCATTGTTGGGCAGAATTCAGGCCCAGTTCACATCCTGTCCTTAAGAGAGAGAGGACAGGCTTCAAAAGGGAGTCGTTCCTGCTTTCCTCATAGTGGCCCCAACAGCCCTACAAGCTTCCACTTCACCCTGGGCATGCTTAACCTCAGCCCTTGTTGCACACGAGCGTGCAAGTGGAAGTTGGGTCTAGAAGAGCCTTGATTAAAAACAAAAAAAAAACCTGAAAGGCTGTGGCCCTTCCTCTCGCTAGCCCAACTCCAGTGTCTGATAAGGCAGAGATAGGGTAGCAAGTGCACTCAATTGAACTCTTAAATTCTACATGCGTGTGTGCTGAGTCGTGTCAGTCTTTGTGACTCCATGGACCATAGCCCCCCAGGCCACTCTGCCGTGAGGTTTCCCAGGCAAGAAGACTGGAGTGGGTTACCACTTTTCCAGGTTGGGAGTCGTTCCTGCTTTCCTCATAGTGGCCCCAACAGCCCTACAAGCTTCCACTTCACCCTGGGCATGCTTAACCTCAGCCCTTGTTGCACACGAGCGTGCAAGTGGAAGTTGGGTCTAGAAGAGCCTTGATTAAAAACAAAAAAAAAACCTGAAAGGCTGTGGCCACTTCCTCTCGCTAGCCCAACTCCAGTGTCTGATAAGGCAGAGATAGGGTAGCAAGTGCACTCAATTGAACTCTTAAATTCTACATGCGTGTGTGCTGAGTCGTGTCAGTCTTTGTGACTCCATGGACCATAGCCCCCCAGGCCACTCTGCCGTGAGGTTTCCCAGGCAAGAAGACTGGAGTGGGTTACCACTTTTCCAGGTGGTCTTCCCAGGGATTGAACCCACATTTCTTATATCGGCAGGCAGATTCCTTACCACTGAGCCACCTGGGAAGCCCGCAGCCCTCGTCTATTCCCTAAATTGGATCTGTACAGGAGGTGGGAGGCTGTTTTCAGCTTTGAGAAGAGACAGCCATTGGACGGGTGTTCCAAACTCCTGCTTGCCCACTTTCAACCCTAGTGTTCTCACATCCAGGCTCCCAAGGGAAGGGATCTGCTTTCTGTTCTGCCCCGGGCCCCTGCAAGAGGGCCCCGTGCCAGGTGCAGGAATGAAGAACTGGGTGGAGGAGCAGGGTGGGCACTTAAACCCCCTCCAGGAGCTCAGGGTTGGACTACCCCACCTCTTGGAAGAAGAGGTAGGAATGTCCCATGCAGTAGAGTAACTAGCCCTGCCCTCTCTAGGAGTCTTACTTTCCTGGGTCCTTTGCAGCCTGTAAACAAGCTCACATAAGCCACACTCAAGAAGCACCTGTCTCCTACCTTAAGCCGGCTTTACTGCCGTCACCTGCTAACCTCCACAAGCAGGCCCTCGCTTCCAAATCGCCAGAAAATCGAGTTCAGGCTGGGTCTTTGGAAAAGACCCTGATGCTGGGAGGGATTGGGGGCAGGAGGAGAAAGGGACGACCGAGGATGAGATGGCTGGATGGCATCACAGACTCAATGGACGTGAGTCTGAGTGAACTCCGGGAGTTGGTGATGGACAGGGAGGCCTGGCGTGCTGCGATTCATGGGGTCGCAAAGAGTGGACACGACTGCGCGACTGAACTGAACTGAACAGGGCCCCCAGCCCCCTGTCTCCCTCCCCTGCCCTCCATTCCTAGAACCCTGCCCCTTAGTCCCAGCAGACAGGGGTACTTGAGACTGGCATGTGTCCAGATAGCAGTGTTGCCCTGTTGGGGAATGCTAATGCCTTCCCTCTTGGGCTGGAGCAAAGATGCCTTGCCTTCTTGTTCCTACAGGGCATGAATGAGGATGCCTACAAGTGCTGGCCTATTGCTGGCCACTCTTTGGGACCACGTGGTGGCCAGCTTGTGGGGAAATCCTCACTGCAAGAGGCAGAGATCAAAATGTAGAAAAGCCAGTGTGGTGGTCGTGTAAGACCTAACGGCCTTTTCTCAGGATCTGTCACTCTAAAGACCACAGTGACTCGGATTCGATGCAACAGGCAAGAGGATTTATTAGGCCGGCGCGCCGGGGTTCAATCTCCACCCGAGGAGATGAACCTCGAACACTAATCGCGAGGAACTTTTATACCGAAAAATCACAGGCAGGTGTGGGTGGGGTCAGGATATTGGGAACAATGTGGTAGGGAGCCATAGGCAGGTGTAGGTGGGGTGAGGACGCTTGATTGGTGGGATAGGTCTGCAGGTAATTAAGTCGAAACAGTTGACTGACCACCCTGCGGCGCTTGGCCAGTTCTTAGAAGAACAATTACCCGGAAAAGTCCAACAGAGAATACATCTTTTTGAGAGGGAGTCTCCTTGCAAGGTCAGGAAACTAGGTTGTAAGTCATCAGTTAAGAATTAATAGAATGGGGCTTTGTTAGGGACCAGGAGACTCTAAGTCACCAGATAAGGGGAAAGTTATCTTCCGTGAGGCATGGCCTGCCTCCGGGGTTTTAACATAAAGGGGACTTAAAATTTTAACCTAGGTTCTTCAGTCGTATCTCTAAGCTGCTGCTGGATCAGACTTCATCTGATCAGACAACACTGGGCGGCGGTTATGTGAGCCAGTGGGTTCCCTGTATGGTTGAAGGCAGTGAGAGGGGGTTTCCTGAAAGCCTCCTCGGAAAGCCCTCACATTCCTACCCCGTTTGCACGTGAAGAACTGAAGCTCAGGGTGGCCGGCGCACAGCGGTCACTGAGGGGCCCTGTGCGAGCTGCGTGCCCAGGGCCGGCATGCGCTGTTCTCTGCCAGCGCTGAAGGTGGGGCCGCCTAGGATGCACCATCGTGCTGAACCTGGAGACAGCTGGGGCATAACGGACAGGCCTCTGCAGAACGGTGCCCCGTCTGCAACAGAAGGGGTGGGGCTAATTAACCGCAGGCTCCTCCTGAAACCCCAGGCTTTGTGGGTTGGGGTTGTGTGGGTCACCAGGGCCTGTAGGTACCTTCCTCAGATACCTTGGTGCAGGGGGCATCTTTCTGTTCCTCTGGGCTGCTTAACACCACACTAGTTATTTACAGAGCTTTACTGAGATACAGTGGACTTACCATGAACTGCACATATCTTTTAACATTAATTTTTATTGGAGTATAGTTGCTTTGGGGCCCCCCAGGTGGCGCTAGTGGTCAAGAATCCACTTGCCAAGGCAGGAGACATCAGAGACGTGAGTCGGCTCCCTGGGTCAGGAAGATGCCCCGAAGGGGGGAATGGCCACCCACTCCAGCATTCTTAACTAGAGAATCCCGTGGACAGAGGAGCCTGGTGGGCTGCAGTCCGTGGGGTCCCAAAAGAGTCGGACACGACTGAGCGACCTGGCGTTTTACAGCATTGTGTCAGCTTCTGCTGTGCAGCAAAGTGAAGCAACTGTGCGCGTACACACATCCTCTCTTTTTGGATTTCCTTCCTGTTGAGGTCACCACAGTGCAAAGCCGAGTTCCCTGAGCTATATGAGAGTTTCTCATTAGTTATCTGTTTTATACAGAGTATCAGTAGGGCGTATGTGTCTATTCCCATCTCCCAATTCAAAGTGTGCCACTTGGCAGGTTTTGCTATACGTAAACATTGTTGGGCTTCCCTGGTGGCTCAGACAGTAGAAGCGTCTGCCCGCAATGCGGGAGACACAGGTCGATCCCTGGATTGGGAAGATCCTCTGGAGAAGGAAATGGCAACCCACTCCAGTATTCTTGCCTGGAAAAGCTCATGGATCAAGCCTGATAGGCTACAGTCCATGGGGTCGCAAAGAGTCGGACACGCCTGAGCGACTTCCCTTCACTTCATACATTGTTGAAACCACCGCCAGCCTCACGATGATGAACAGGCAGTGAAGTGAGAGTCGCTCAGGCGTGTCCGACTCTTTGTGGCCCCTTGGACTACACAGTCCACGGGATTCTCCAGGCCAGGATACAGGAGTGGGGAGCCTGTCCCTCCTCCAGGGGCTTTCCCCAACCCAGGGATCGAACCCAGGTCTCCTGCACTGCAGGCAGAATCTTTACCAGCTGAGCCACAGGGGAAGCCCAAGAATGCTGCAGTGGGCAGCCTATCCCTTCTCCAGGGATCTTCCTGACCCAGGAATTGAACCGGGTCTCTTGTATTGCAGGCGGATTCCTTACCAGCTGAGCTGTGAGGGAAGCCTGATGGACACACATCAGCTCTGAAAGTTTCCCTGTGCCCCAGCCATCCTCCCCGACTCCCACAGGCAACCACTGGTCTGCTCTGTCATACTGATCAGTTCCATTCCTTAGAACTTTATGCAGATAGAATCACACAGGGTTTCTCTATTACTTCTGCAGCGTAATAGTTTTGCAGCTCACCCATGCCATCATGCACATTGACAGCTTGCACCTTCATGCTGCCGAGTCTCCACTCTGCGGGCGCATCACAGCTCATCTGCTGCCTGCTGGTGGGTCTCTGGGTTGTCTCCAGTTTGGGGCCAGTTGTATAAAGCGTCAGTGAACATTTGCTTTCGTTTCTCGTAGGTAAACAGCAAGGATGAAATGACTGGATCACATAGTAGGTGCCGATTTAACTTTTAGGCAACTGCCAGACGTTTTCAAGGTGACTGTGCCGTTTTGCCCTCCTCCCAGCAGTGTTTGCGGGTCCCATCTCCCCTCCAGCCCTCGGGATGGTTGGGCTTCTGATTCGTAGCTTTCTAATAGGTGTACAGTGGCATCTCACTGTGGTTTTAATCGCTGTTTCCGTAACGTCTAATGAGGTTGAGCATCTTTTCATTTGCTTATCTCTTGTCTATATACCTTCTTTGGTGAAATGTCATCTAAATCTTTTGCTGTTTTAAGAAGTCAGTGTGAGAGAGGCTTCCCTGGTGTTCCGGTGGTAAAGTATCCACCTTCCAACTGAGGGGACATGGATTCAACCCCACCTGCCACAGCACAATTAAGCCTGCATGCTGCAACTAGAGAAGCCTGTGCACCATAAGGAAGACTCAGAACAGCAGCCCTCCCCCCCAAAAAATTCAAAAAAATAACTTAATATGAAATGGTAAACTTCTGGCAGATAGCTGCTGCGGGTTTAAGACTTCCTCAGCAAGGCTGCCTTTCCCCTCCCTGCAGTCCCTCCTCATCTCTCGTGCCAGCCTACCCCACCTCCACACCCTCCCTGGATCAACTGGATCTAGAGAAGACTGACCATCCTGTGTTAATGTCCCTTTCCTGTCTTGTGGTCAGGAAGCCAGAAACCCAGCCCCCATTCTGGCCCTGGC
Source organism: Aepyceros melampus (assembly GCA_006408695.1). Taxonomy (NCBI): domain Eukaryota; kingdom Metazoa; phylum Chordata; class Mammalia; order Artiodactyla; family Bovidae; genus Aepyceros; species Aepyceros melampus. The sequence goes on along the minus strand of SJXQ01010807.1, from coordinate 231,962 downwards.
CCCAGTGAGCAAGTTCCTGCCCGTCGTCTCTGGGACTTAGGGGTCATTTGTAACAGAGAGGTTAAGTGGGGTCATTCCTTAGAGCCTTCCTAGTGTCACCAGCTACTGCCTGTGTGACTTCAGGCAGGTTCCTTAGCCTCTCTGAGCCCCAGCTGCCTCATCTCAGCCCGAGGATGACGATGTGTCAGCGCCTGGCGCACGGGGTTGCCGTGAGGACCAGATGCAGTGATGCCGCGGAGCCCCAGAAGCAGCCAGCACACAGTTCACTGCTCTGTGAAGCCTGCCTCTTCTCTGATGGTCTGAGACCTGCCCTCAGTGTCTCAACCCCCCGCTTCTGCACAGGCTATACTAATCCCAGGTTTCGAGCTTTCACACGGGGCTGTTCCTTCCTCCAGACGCTCGCCCTCATGCTTTCGGCCAGTCGTTACTTTCCTTTGCTCATAGCCTAGTGCTTGATGGCCTCTCCCATGGAGCTGGCTGTGCCTGATTCCAAACCCTTGTCAAACTCTCAACTCACGCAACCCAGCCTCCATTTCCTGGGCATCTGTTTGCCTTTGTCTATCTGTAGCTTTTTAAAATGCTGTTTTCATCTTGTGGTCCTGCCTCCTTGAGGCTGAAGCTGCCAAAGGTGGAAGCTAGGTCTGTCCCAGCTGCCTGGGGGCTCTGGTGGGGAAGGAGCCAGGCCGTCACATTTCATAAGGGCCCGGCCAACTCCTCTGCTGGCTGAAGGGTTCGCATGCCCCATTCCTGATGGCTTCGTTAGAGCTTGTACTGGGTCAGTCCCCAGGGGCCCCGCGGGAGGTCCGGGCAGAACTGCACTCACACCCTGGCTCTGCCCCTTTCTGCCAGGCAGCCTGGCCCTGGGCTAAAGAAAGCCAGCCTGGGTGCCTCAGGGCTCCCGAAGGAGGGGGCTGCACCTGGGCGTGAAGGCAGCTTTGACAGAGCACTATGGAGCTGGCAATTAAACGTTTTCCAATCCAGGAACAAACTCATGTATTGACTGGAGGTCAGAAGAATGGGATGCCCCAGAAAGAGCAAAGGCTTACCCCAGGGTCTCTAAACGGGCCAATTCATCTCTGCAATGGGGGCTGTGTGGGCGGCCTGGGAGGCAGTGATGGGCTCTGCCAGAACCCCACGGGCCTGGCAAGGTGAGGCAGGCGGCTTCCCTCGGCCCCTGCCTCCTTGGAGAAAGAAGTCTCAGACTCACAGACAGCGGGAGGGGACTAAATGGGCATGAAGCACGGTGCTGGGGCCAGAGGCTGGTTGACATTCCAGGGACAAGCTGAGTTTCCTTGGCGCAGTCGGGCTGAGAACGTTATTACCAGAAAAGGCTTTGGAGATGACTCCATGCTGCTCTGACCAGCTGTGACTTTGGACACTCACTAAACCGCTCCGAGTTTATTTCCTCATCCGTAACAGGGGAATAGCACCAGTGCTTGCTGTGAAGGGCTTGCGTGAGGAACAGTGGAGGCTAGTGTTGTTATTGTGCAGTCTCACTATTCCACGGATGAGGGGACCGAGGTTCAGAGAGGTGCGCTGACTTGCTCAGATTTGCTCAGCAAGTTCGTGCTAAGTTGAACATCACTTCCAGGTCTCCTGATTCGAAGCCCACAGGAGTAAGCATTGGGGCGCTATTGAGAGGCAGCCTGATGGAGTACGAGGCCACAGACCCCAGGTTTGTGCGCCAGTCCTGGTTCTGAACAGCTGTGCGACTGTGGGAAAATAACTCGGCATCTCTGAAACTCAGTTTCCTTGACTTGCAAATGGGCATCCTGGGAGCAAAACTGCATGGTTAAGAGGATGAAAGGGGCGTAGACCAAAAGCACGTAGCAGTGCTGAGGATGTGGGTGGGTGAGTCAGGCTGGAGCTGAGGGCCAGGGACGGAAGGAGGAAGGCTACACCTGCAGAATTCCCACTCTGTGGGCAGGGAGCCACGCCTCAAGGCGAAGACTAAGACCTCAGGGGAAAGGCTCCCTTCCTGCCTGGGGATCTTGCAAACGCTGGTCCTTCTGCCCAGAACACTCTTTCTTTCCCTCTTGACTCAGTGTTTTCTCTTCTTCCCTCACGTCTCAAGTCCCCCCTCCTCTGGGAAGCCCTCCTTAACTTCCCCAATCAGATCAAATCCCTTAAAGGTGGACTTACCCAGTGTTTCCCATTTCCTCACAGCAAACGGATTTTATAATGCAGTAACATTGTCACAACTTTACCTTCGCGAGTCTTTGGTTACTGTCTGGCTCTGCTTCTGGACTGCAGGTTGGGGGAGGCCTGGAACCGCCCCTGGGCGTCGGGGAGGCGCCCCACCCTCCGCGCCGGAACCGGCGCCCGCGGCGGCGGGCAGCAAGCTCCGGAGTTGGGGTGCTGTCCAACGTGCGGGGCGGGAGGCAATTTTAAGAGGCACACGGGTTGTGAAATCGTGAATTTAATATTTACAACGTACTTGGAAAAAAGGCAACTAACGAGACTTGGAGTCTGATGGATGAGGTTGAATGAAACACGTTGCGGGAGTTCAAAGCCTGGTCTGCCTCCAGCCGGGTGCAAGCTGCTCAGCCTTCGGGCGCCTGTTCCTGCACCTCTCACGAAGTTGCTGGGCGGGCTAAACGAATGAACAGGAGCTTGGCCTTGCGCCTGGGAGCAGAGAAAGTGCTGGGTGTCGGCAGAGGACGCCACCAATGCTCCCTGAGTGAGTGCGCGGGGAGCAGGTGCCCCAGCAGAAGCTGAAAATGCGGTCCCAGCTGGACTCGTGCCGACTGCAGTGGGTCCCTGCAACCAGGGTGTCAGAGTCACGCCGGGGGCAGGCGACATCCGAGTGGCGTCCGCTGGAGCACCCGTGCGTCTCGGGGCCACATCACACTGTTACCACCCGCGCACCGAGGCCTGGGAACACGCGTGGATCAGAGGGCAGGGTTACGGGCACCGACTCTGAGCCGTGGGCGCGTCGCTTCCGTGGTCTGACCTTTAGTTTGTCCGTCAGTCCTGCAAGGGCCATGACGTTGCCCTTACCTGGAAGCTGTGATGACCAGGTAGTGCCTGGCACCTAGAAGTGTAAATTGCCAACTGTGAATTTCCTTCCTTTATCCTCTCCCTCGCCCTCACCAGGGGGCTTTCTTGGAGAGTGAGGGAGGAGAAATAGAGCCAGGAGGCAGGAATAGGAAATGGAGCATGGCCACGGGAGGACCCCTGGGCCAGGGCTGGAGGGGAAGGAAGAAGGGACGCGGTCCCGCCCCCGCTCAGAGACACCCCAGAGGCTCGCTGCCTCTTTCCCCGGGAAAGCCCATTCATTCTCAGCTAAAGAAGGCAGGGATGTGTGGCCATGAACTCGGCGTTTTTATGAGTTTATAAACTGCCGAGGACACGGCTGCTCTGAGCGCTGGGCCATTAATGGCCCATCAATTCATGCTCCAGCTGGCTTTATGGGGTGCTGGGCAGGCAGGTGTCGGCCCCCTTCACCGCCCTCTGCCCGAGGCCCCAAGCTCGTCTCTGGGGCTTCTGGACACAAGAAACACCACTTACTGCAGAGCCGTACCGGGCTGTCCTCTCCCTGAGTGAACCTCGGCCTCAGTCAACTCAACTAAAATCGGAGTTGCCACGCCCATTCGCAGGGGGGATGGAAGGCTGAAATGAAACCATATTCGACCTGTCGTGGGGCCCTGGTCAGCACCGCACATCGGGCCGCCGCTGCTTTTCCTGCCCCGCCGAGACCGCTCTGTCCTGGCCAGCAGCGTTCTCACCCTGTGCTGCTGGGCAGCCTCCTCACTGTGCTCCCTGCTTCCACCTTCCAAGCATGCCCTCCACGGAACAGTCCGAGGGAACCGTTTAAGAACGAGCCAGATCTCAGTACAGCTCTGCTCAACACCCGGCAGTGGCCCCAGCGTCCCGCCAGAGCCCCTCCAAGCTTCTGCCCCCTGCTGAGTCCCCTGCTCCGGCCGCTCCGGCCGCTCCGGCCGTTTGTGTTCTGGAACTTGTTTGTGCCTTCCTGCCAGTGTCCCGTGGACACGCGGCTTCTTGTTGACAGTGACAGTGACGCTGATGCTGCTGAGATGATGATGGAGATGAGAAGGAGGCGGGGATGGTGATGGGGATGAGGAGGAGGATGGTGGTGCTGGTGCTGGCGATCACGGTGATGGGGGTGATGGAGAAGGTGGCGAAGGCGCCCGTGGTGCTGGGGACGCTGACGACAGCTGGTTTCTGTTTTGTGCTTCCCGTGCGGATTCGAATCCTGGCTCTTTTTTTTTTTTTTTTTAAACCAGCTAAGGCTTGGGGCAAGTTACCTATCCCCTCTATACCTTGGCTTCCTCACTGTGAATTGCCTGGGAAATCTGCCTCCTCAACTGTAAATCTGAGGACTTCTGAGGGCTGCCGTGAGGTTTAGCAAGATGCTGTTCATGGGACGCCGAGCAGGCTGTCCGGCCCCGGGCGTGCGCTCAGCACTTTGCTTACTGGTGGGTCCCGGGTACTCAGTACACCCACACAGCGTCTCATTTAACCCCACAACTACACGAGGCCTTGTTACCCCACGCAGACTGATGCTCAGAGAGGCTAAGTGACAAGCCCAAGGATACACAGCTGCCGAGGGGAGGGGGCGGCTTTGCTTTGTGTATCCATCTCTACAAAACAAGCCACTCACACACCCTGTGGCTTAAAAAGCGCTGCCACTGCTATCTGTCGTGGCGTGAGCTGACCGGGCTCCGGTGCTGCCCCTGGCATCAGCCAGCCCTGCCCTCGCGTGGCGGCAGCGCTGGGGCGTCCACGACAGCTGTGCCTGTGGCTGGATGCTGGCTGGCCGAGGGCTCGGCTGGGGCTGGCGGTGGAGCGCCTTTGTCTTCCTTCGTGTGGCCTCCTCGCCGGGTAACATGGCCACCGGGTTCCTAGGAGCGTCCTAGAGACGAAGGGGAGAGCTACGCCCAGCCTTGGGGCTTGCATGGTATCACTTCTGCCGCACTCTACTGGCCAGAACTGTCCAGAGATGCCAGAGTCCAGGGGAGGGACATGGTCTCCACCCCGGGGTGGCAGACGCCGCGAGGATTGGCTGCCGTCTGTGATTCACCATGCGCACCCCCGCCCCCACTGGCCAGCTTCTGCTCTTCCCACGGGAGCGCTTTCTGTGCGCGTGTGTGTAACCTTAGAAGGAGGAGGCAAACCTCCATCTCCGCCCGTGATTCCCTCATCTTCGCTCCTGGCCCCTCTTTCCCCATATCCTTGTTCCTGCGGGCCGGTCCCTGGACCAGCCGACGGCCGAGTCGGAGACCTGGAGCTGGAGACTGAAGCCGGTGACCGCCAGGGGGCAGCAGAGCCAAAGGCTTGGTTGCAGCCCCGTCCCAAGGCCACGGTCGCGGCCGGGCGGGGAGAGGAGCAGCCGGGAGGGCAGAGGCTGGACCAGGCGGCGACCCCGTGCTTGCCAGGCTGCGCGCCCAGCCGTTCATTCGGAGTGGAGTGCCACACCCTCTATTTTCGGGTGTCCTGAGGGGGTCAGGAGCCTTGGGTGCCAGTCCTGTCTCTCCGCGTGACCTTGGACAGCACCCCCCAGGCCAGGCCTCCTGGGGCTCGGTGTCCCCTCTGGGCAGGAAGCGGTGGATTGGTGAGTTTCTGAGCTGCACTCGTCTCTGGGGGGAGGCAAGGCTGTGTGGCTCCCGCTCCATCTAGGGCTGGGCCCCCACACCCTGTTATGATTACTGCTGTTGCTGTTTTAGTCGCTCAGTCGTGTCCACCTCTTTGCGACCCCCTGGACTGTAGCCCGCCAGGCTCCTCTGTCCATGGGATTCTCAGGCAAGAGCACTAGAGCGGGTTGCCGTTTCCTTCTCCAGGGGATCTTCCCGGCCCGGGGATCGAACCCAGGGTCTCTTGGCAAGGAGAGTCTTTACCACTGAGCCACTCACACGGGACGTTAAAACGAGGGACTCTCGGAACAAGCTCCCGCAGACCCGGGGCAGCCTGAGGGAGGAAAGCCCTCCCCAGCCAGGCCCGGAGGTCCCACGAGCCAGGGGCAGGATAAGGCTTCGCCCATCTCTCTTCCCTTTGTCCAGGAGACCCCCGCCACTCTCCGAGGGGACCCTGGGCTTCTGGAGAGAGGGGAGGGCGGCCTCCCGGCCCTTGGGGACCCCGGGCGGGGAGCGGCTGAGCCACAGCATCAGCTCTCGGGAGAGACGAGAGGAGCTCGGGGTGCGGGTGGGGGTGACAGGTTTGGGCACTTGTCCTGGTCCCAGGGCGAGTTTGAGGTCCTCACCTCTGTCCACTGTGATGCTCATCACACTCATCGTGGCTCTCCCATGTTCTGCTGTGGGTCCATGACTGTCCTGCGGGGAGTATCCAGGTCCTCTCTGTATGCCCAGGGCCCAGCTGGCACCTCGTGGGGTGCTGGTGAGAGCGAGCTGCACTCCATGGGCCAGGGACTGCGGGGCTGCTCGCTGGGTTAACACCCCTCCGGGGCAGCCCCTCCACTCTGCAGGAGGTAGCTTTCTGTTCCCATTTGCTGGTGGGTGAACCAAGACCCAGAGAACAAAGCAAACTCTTGAGAACCATGCTCCCAGTGGGTTGCAGAGGCAGGATTTGAACCCAAGTCCACAGGGTAATCATTTCACTACCTTCCTCTGAGCAGACGTTGAGTGAATGCATGGGTTCCCCAGCCTGGTGCCTTAGTGTCTGGCAAAGGCTGGATACACAGGGTAGAGACGGTCAAGATGTCTGGCTCTCTGGAGCCCGAGTCACTGTGAACTTTGTCCCCTGCAGTTTAACTTCTCTCTTCTCTTGAAGGCAAACCCAGGGGACAGGGCAAGTGTCTACTGACTGTTTGACCGGTTGGGTGATACACATTAGCGCTCTGGGATACTGGCTTTGAGTCTTCATGTGGCTCTGGAATGGTGCCTCTTCAAAAAACACAGAACCTTCCTTTGTGATTAATTGTTCAATTGATTGGTTGATTTATTCAATGAATATTTATTGAGTGCCTGCTCTGTGCCAGAATAAAGCGGTGTGGCTTGTGCTTTAAGGAAACAAGATGGGGACGTCCCTGGTGTCCAGTGGTTGAGAATCCACCTGCCAATGCAGGGGACATGAGTTTGGTTCTGGTCCGGGAAGAGCCCACATGCTGAGGAGCAGCTAAGCCCGTTGGCACAGCTACAGAGACAGCACCACCCTAGAGCCCGCGAGCTACAGCTACTGAGCCTGCATGCTGCAAGTACTGAAGCCTTCGCACCTGAAGTCCGTGCTCCACAACAAGAGAAGCCACCGCCGTGGGAAGCCCGCAGAGAGAGAGCAGCCCCAACTCGCTGCAACTGCAGAAAGCTTGTGATTAGCAACGAAGACTCAGCGCAACCAAGGAGATAGATAAAATGTAAGGGAAGAAAGGAATCAGCTCAAAATAAACAAGAAAGGACATGAAGCAAATAAGAAGCAAGGCTGGGGGACATAAATGTCACCCCAGGCACAGGACAGGGAGTGGCCCCTGAGAGAGGCACTAGGCTTTAGGCAGACGGACCAGAAGGTGCAAAGGCCCTGGGGCAGAAACGGTGGGATGGACTGGGAGCGTAGAAAGGAGGCCTGTGTGGTGGAGGTGGGAGGAGCTGTCCCAGTGGGAGGCGATGATGGTTTGAACCAGGGCAAGGGCCGAAGAAGCAGGGAGGCGTGGCCAGGGCAAGATGGGGAGGAAGTGGAGTCACAGCTTTGTGGGCACAGCCTCTCTCCTCTGCAGGACTCCCCAAGGAGGGAGATGGAAGGAGTCCCTGGAGGAGGAGGGCTTCCACCAGGCTGGAGGATGGTGAGGCCTCCGAAGGAGGGCTGAGAGAGAGCACTGCCAGGAACCACATGGGCATGCGTGGGTGAGGAGGGCAGGGGATGAAGGCGTGAACGGGCAGCATGGTATTGTGCAGGCGTTCAGATGGGCTGCTTCAACAGCAGGCACATCTGGCCCAGTGGCTTGCTAGCTCTGTAGCCTCAGGGAAGTTATTTAAACTTGCTAGGCCTCAGTTTTCTCATCTGTAACATGGGCACACAGTTCCCTCTTGCTTAAGGTTGTTGTGGGGACCGAGTGGGATCATGGTGTAAAGCCTGGTGCGGGGATGAGGACTCCAAACCTCATCATCACAGCAGGGTCCTCATGCCAGCACCTGGGTTTCTCTGCAGATGGGGAAGGCTGGGACCTGAGTTCACAGGACTGTCCACGCCACCCCAAAGACCTCGGACCACAGGGGCCGACTGGGGTCAGGGCCAGTGTCCTAACCCGGCCCCTGGCCCACCCTGCCTTCTCTGGGGGTTCTCCCACCCCCACTCAGCTGCCACCCAGAGGGACTCAGGTTACAACAGAGCTTCCTGCAGCCAGCCAGTACTCAGAGAGGTATCCCAGAGACGGGCGTCATGGAAGCAGCCCTGTGACATTTGCCTTGTCGTTTGCATTGTATTTGCAAGCGCCAGTTTTCACCTTACCCTCCCATCTCAAGCAAGGAGCCTGAGAGAGGCCTCAGTCCTGGCGTCCAAGAGGGGGACAGGCAGGGCCTGTAACTCCCAAGTCTCGGGTTAAGTGCTCTCCCCTGGAACCCCAGTTCTGGTCTGCAGTGGAAGACCCCTTGCCTCCTTCGCTGAGGCAGTCTCTCGTTCAGCCAACGGGTGTTTACTGTGCTTCCACCCCTGGGCAGCTGCAGATCCACGCCCTGGGGACCCTGGGGGACAAGGCAGGCCCCGGGCCGGCTCTCATGGAAACCACCCGCTGTGTGGAAACAGTTACTGCGACCCCGTGGACTGTAGCCCGCCAGGCTCCTCTGTCCGTGGGACTCCACGCGAGGATGCTGGAGTGGGCTGCCATTCCCTTCTCCAGGGCTAGCAAGTCAGCCAGGCTATAAATAAGACAGCTAAGGGTCACAGCATGTGCCGGAAGGGAAGCAGCAGGATGGCGTGGGCGAGCCTGGCCCTCAGCAGCGCTCGCTTGCCGTCCTCGCTGCTGGGCCGGGGTGGCAGCAGTGGCCTCCGCCGTAGACCTGTCCCCCCGCAGGGCCGCATCGAGGTGGCAGCAGTGGCCTCCGCCCTAGACCTGCCCCCCCAGGGCCGCATCGAGGTGGCAGCAGTGGCCTCCGCCCTAGACCTGTCCCCCCAGGGCCGCATCGAGGTGGCAGCAGTGGCCTCCGCCCTAGACCTGTCCCCCCCAGGGCCGCATCGAGGTGGCAGCAGTGGCCTCCGCCCTAGACCTGTCCCCCCGCAGGGCCGCATCGAGGTGGCAGCAGTGGCCTCCGCCCTAGACCTGTCCCCCCCAGGGCCGCATCGAGGTGGCAGCAGTGGCCTCCGCCCTAGACCTGTCCCCCCCAGGGCCGCATCGAGGTGGCAGCAGTGGCCTCCGCCCTAGACCTGTCCCCCCCAGGGCCGCATCGAGGTGGCAGCAGTGGCCTCCGCCCTAGACCTGTCCCCCCCAGGGCCGCATCGAGGTGGCAGCAGTGGCCTCCGCCCTAGACCTGTCCCCCCCAGGGCCGCATCGAGGTGGCAGCAGTGGCCTCCGCCCTAGACCTGTCCCCCCCAGGGCCGCATCGAGGTGGCAGCAGTGGCCTCCGCCCTAGACCTGTCCCCCCCAGGGCCGCATCGAGGTGGCAGCAGTGGCCTCCGCCCTAGACCTGTCCCCCCCAGGGCCGCATCGAGGTGGCAGCAGTGGCCTCCGCCCTAGACCTGTCCCCCCCAGGGCCGCATCGAGGTGGCAGCAGTGGCCTCCGCCCTAGACCTGTCCCCCCCAGGGCCGCATCGAGGTGGCAGCAGTGGCCTCCGCCCTAGACCTGTCCCCCCCAGGGCCGCATCGAGGTGGCAGCAGTGGCCTCCGCCCTAGACCTGTCCCCCCCAGGGCCGCATCGAGGTGGCAGCAGTGGCCTCCGCCCTAGACCTGTCCCCCCCAGGGCCGCATCGAGGTGGCAGCAGTGGCCTCCGCCCTAGACCTGTCCCCCCCAGGGCCGCATCGAGGTGGCAGCAGTGGCCTCCGCCCTAGACCTGTCCCCCCCAGGGCCGCATCGAGGTGGCAGCAGTGGCCTCCGCCCTAGACCTGTCCCCCCCAGGGCCGCATCGAGGTGGCAGCAGTGGCCTCCGCCCTAGACCTGTCCCCCCCAGGGCCGCATCGAGGTGGCAGCAGTGGCCTCCGCCCTAGACCTGTCCCCCCCAGGGCCGCATCGAGGTGGCAGCAGTGGCCTCCGCCCTAGACCTGTCCCCCCCAGGGCCGCATCGAGGTGGCAGCAGTGGCCTCCGCCCTAGACCTGTCCCCCCCAGGGCCGCATCGAGGTGGCAGCAGTGGCCTCCGCCCTAGACCTGTCCCCCCCAGGGCCGCATCGAGGTGGCAGCAGTGGCCTCCGCCCTAGACCTGTCCCCCCCAGGGCCGCATCGAGGTGGCAGCAGTGGCCTCCGCCCTAGACCTGTCCCCCCCAGGGCCGCATCGAGGTGGCAGCAGTGGCCTCCGCCCTAGACCTGTCCCCCCCAGGGCCGCATCGAGGTGGCAGCAGTGGCCTCCGCCCTAGACCTGTCCCCCCCAGGGCCGCATCGAGGTGGCAGCAGTGGCCTCCGCCCTAGACCTGTCCCCCCCAGGGCCGCATCGAGGTGGCAGCAGTGGCCTCCGCCCTAGACCTGTCCCCCCCAGGGCCGCATCGAGGTGGCAGCAGTGGCCTCCGCCCTAGACCTGTCCCCCCCAGGGCCGCATCGAGGTGGCAGCAGTGGCCTCCGCCCTAGACCTGTCCCCCCCAGGGCCGCATCGAGGTGGCAGCAGTGGCCTCCGCCCTAGACCTGTCCCCCCCCAGGGCCGCATCGAGGTGGCAGCAGTGGCCTCCGCCCCGTCACTGAGGCCTCGAGCTCTGGGCCGGGGGTAGGGGATGGACAGTCAGAGCAGCAGGGGAGGGCCCTGGCCGGTCCGGAGGTGGACGAATGTGGGGATGAGAGTGAGTGTGGAGGGCCCTGCCCCCTGGGGCTGCCCTGCACTCTCCCCAGGGAGTCAAGTCGAGCTAGTGAGGGGCGGGGGCAGGCCAGCACACCTTCGAGGGCTCGGCTTTGGCAGCACGGAATGCTCGGCTCAGATCTGTACTGTGCCCCTGCCGGGCGGGGACCTTGGCAGTGGAGGGACACAGCCCTGGGGCGCTGACACCCGTCTCCTCCCCGAGGACGCGCACGGCGACGGTGAACCTGAAGGCCCGCAGGACACTCCGTGCCTGGCATCCAGTAGGTGCCTAATAAATAATGGAGCGCTCCCGCCGCCATCCCTCAGGCCACCCTTCTGGGCCATGGGGTGGGACTGAGGCAGGGTGAAGCCGATAAAAATTTAAGGAGACAGTCGCTCTCGTGGTTGGTTAGTAAGGATCCCCTTAAAATTTACACCCCAGGGGACTCACTTGCTCAGCCTAGTCCCAGGGTAATATTTATATATATATTTTGCAAGATCACAGTGACCCCCACCTGCTGATACCTAGCATGTGCCAGGTGCCTGGTGGCAAGAGTGCCCGCCTCTCGCTAGTGATGTCCAGGAATAGCCCCATTGGACAGACGAGGAGACTGAGGCCCAGGGGGAGGAAGGATCTGTCCGGGTCACACGGCTGGAGAATGGACCCTGGGGTTTGGCTCCAGCCTGGCCTCATTTCAAATGTGGGCAGTCTGCCCCTGACACAGTGGGGACTCTGGTGGGCTGCAGGGTCAGGGAGTGAAAGTGCTGAGACCCTTCAAGGGCCCTCAGGAGCAGTTTCATCTCAGAGCCTCAGCTTAGACAGTGGAACAAACGTTATCTGCTGGTTCCTGCATGCTCCTCACATCTCCGTGGCCGGGAGGGCCTGGGGTGACCCCGCCTGTTCTGTGGATGTGGGGCCGGGGGCCGGGGGTGGGGTGCTGGGGCCACATGGCCAGGCCA